>CAEMYA010000008.1:2778131-2788400 GCA_903131615.1 Diplodus sargus
AAGCATTCTTCCGCTAGTGGCACAGTAAAGGCATATGACAATTTATTGGAAATTTGTGAGATCGACTGTAGACTACTGACTGTAGGCTTTGCCAATTTGGGTAGATGTGGCCCGATGTAAATTAACGTATTGTCCCAAACAGTGGAACACATGACCTGCAAAACAAAACAATTGAATTTACAGCACGCTGGCTCATACTTCCTGAGTCCACAGTCACAGTTAGCTGGAGTTAAAGATAACATGAGCAACACACCACTGGAAAGTCCCTGCTGCGACTTTGAACAGTGGACTTCTTCTGGATTGCACAGTAAACCATTAACCCTGGAGTTACACAGCTAAAATCAAATAAGACAAAACCCGTCTCATAAAATGCTTTAAAAGTTTATTTACAGTTTTAAAAAAAAACAACACACACAAATCAACCTGTGGTTAAGTACAATGGTCCGTAACAAGCAGTTGAAATCACAGATTAGTCCTTTAAAACCGACACAGCTTCTCCAGTGGCTCGATCACACTGCGTCCACCCAGACGGCTCCTTGGGTTGTCCCCTCCAGTTATTTCAATCAGTTCCGGCGAAACCTTTTGCTGTGTCAGGGATTTTGTCACGTAGTCTTCACATGAAGACTTGCTACATTTGTGCCACCACCTTGTTGCAGAAAGAATCGCATTACAGCCGAGCCTTTGGGCCTCACAACGTCCCATCACACTCCATATCCTGGGCAACCAAAGCTCATGGATCGCGCGGTCTTCCTACCGACAAGCCTCCTCCCTGATTTCGGTAGAGACCCCATCTTAGCAGGGGGTTTCAGTCCAGGAGGGAGGCTCTGCTTGGGCGACAAAGCAGCCTGACGGGCCTCCTGGAGCTCCCTGAGGAGAAAATGGAAGCGAGTGAATGCTTTTAACTGGCATCAGCATGCGAGTCTTAAGCAGGACTAATGTATTATACACCTATTTCTCCCCCTCTTACTTTTCAAGCATGGCAGTCCTGAACTTCTCTACATTGAGCTCTCTTCGTAGCTGAGCAGCCAGCCTCCCAGTCCTCTCCTCCCTTAAGACTGTGTGCTTGCACAGCTCCCTGGCAGATAGACGCTTGGTCAGGTCCGGATCCAACAACGACTGACATAAAGAAAAAAAAACAAACAAAAGGTATTTTCAAGAGGCTACGCCAGTGACAGGAGTGAATTTAAATTATTTTGTTACAACATTAAAATGCTATCCATGGAGACGACATCTTGAAAATCAAATCCCTTTAGGTTATTTCAGATTAAAATATTCAAAACATCATGACAAAAACCATCAGCCCAAAAATAATACCTGAAGCAGGCTTCTGAAGGGAGCCGATAGCTCCTGGGGCAGTTTGGGGAGCTTCCCCTCTCTAAGGCTGTGCCACTCATCTCCATTTTGCGGCATGGGAGGAGCGCCGGCTGCCAGCAGCACGGTGAGGCCCAGAGCAAAGATGTCTGCCTTGGGGAGGTTGCTGTAATCCTGGAGAGCAGGCACATTGCTGAAATGAGCACGAGAATCAACGCAAATACAACTGAACATGTGGATTTAAGATTGTTATTCTTTTTTTTTGTCTTGTGCAAGATTTACTAGGGGTTCAGAAATGTAATATTGCTGACCATGTTTTATTTCTGTGTTTTGTTACCTTCGAATGAGCTTGTATCTACATAGGGAGTGGGTCCTCTTCCACAGAGTCCCCTGGATTGCACAGCAATTTTTCTACAGTAGCCCAGAATGGACAAACCAAGTGAAACTGGGTCTACAGAGGACCTTGAGTGTCTTTTGAGACCACTGTAGGAGGAGGCTGATATGTGGGATCTTCAGTCTGCAACCTCACCACTAGATGCCACTAAATGCTACACACTCGACATTTAATCTACAGTGCGGTCCAACCAAACGAGAGGCCATGACTACTTTGCTTTTGACATTTTTACCTCATGCAGGACCTCACTGGCCAGAAAGCGGCTGTCCCCTTCCTCAACTCGAGGGCTGTTTGTTGACGTCACATGACCCAGATCCCCTGTAGGAGACAAGAATCAGATTTTACGGCAATTGAACATTTCACGGAGAAATGTGTCAAACACTCGATGTACAGCAATACCAATTTTGTAAATGACTCCTGCTGAAGTGCCGCCGTCATCTTCCTCCTCACTCTCCCCTTCACCTGCAGCCCTGGGACGCTGGCAGATGAATATATTACCTACAAAAAAAAGAGTTAAAACATGGCAGATTTTAAACAAAACAATTTGAAAGACAATGTAAGAAATACAAACTGCTCAATGAGGCATACTTGGCTTGATGTCCAGGTGTACGAGGCCTGAGCTGTGGATGTACTTTAGCCCCATCGACACCTCTAAGAGCAGATTTTTTAACTCGGCCTCCGAAAACAGCTCACCCTGCATCTCCTTCTTCATGATGGCATTGTTGAGGCTTCCACCTGCCACAAACACACATAATTCAAGACCAACCAAAAATTGTCTTGTCAAATGTCATCTTAAACTGTTTTTGACAGTAAACGGAAACCAACCATCACAGTATTCATTCTGAATAATCATGTGATCGTCTTCTGCCCATGCTGAATAATAACGAACAACATGTGGGTGGTGCCCAAGAACAGCATGCGCATACACTTCCTTTAGAGCCAACTGCCTGAGAGGACATAAAAAAAAACAAACAGTCAAGGATAAATGTGATCAATTCAGGAACAGTAAAACAAGTGGACTGATCTGATTCTGGCAGAGACACGGCATAATGCTGACTCACTCATTGGCAGAGCCTGCCAGGGGTCTGCGAGAGCGTTTAATGGCGTACAAGCAACCATCCAGCCTCTTCACACACTTGTAAACTGCCCCAAACTCGCCCACTCCAATGCACTCCAGCTCCAGGAACTCGCTCTCATAGCGCGACAGCATGAAGGCTTGGACGGCTCGCCTCTGCCAGATAAACAGACGGAGGCCCTTGTGGTTAAACCAAAAAGACATCGCTAGAAAAGGAGGAACACGCGTCATCAGTCTCGAGTGCGATTAGCCTGAAGAACCGGGGGGGAACTTCTTTCGCGCATCACCAAATATGGGCGTGCTTCCACGACAAAATGTGGTGGAAGGAGTCTGACAGAGCTGGAGATTCCTTAGAGAAATCCCGGAAGCGGGACTGGCAGCATGTAATTTTTGGACAAAACAAGAAGTGAGGAGGCAGCAGAGGATGACAAAGCCTGATGACGAAATCATATCAGAGGCATCTGAGAGGGAGGCACGCATCCAGCAGAAAGCACTGATAAAAATAGTTGTACCTTTGGTGGGAGGAAGGTATCATCGTCCTCCTCGGATGACGTTAAGCTGTGTTTCAACCTGAAAGGTAAAAGAGGGCCTTTAGACCTTTTTATAATTTCAGACCAAAACCGCATCATGAAGGGATTAAAGTCAGGCCTATGAGTGATGGCACTAACACCAGATTTTGGATGTCTTTGTATAGCGATATGGCCAAAATGTTACCTTTTCCTGGTTTTAAAGGCTGCGTTACAGTAAAGTGATGCCTCAACTTACCTCATTGTTCTACATGTTCTAATACTGGCCTTCACCCACTTAGTCACGGCATCCACGTCACTGATGATTATCAAAGATCTCATTGTGTTGTATGAATAGTCATCGCTGCAATATTGATAGAGGTGTTTGGCCAAAAATATCATGATATGCGGTAAAAAAATAAATATCACAGTATTATGTTAAGGCCATACCCTGTGATGACGAACATTAAAATCTTGAGACAGCCACACAATGAATGGACTCACTTCGATGTGACCGGAGATGTTTCTAAATTACACGTTTGGGCAATTTTCCAGACGTCACCATGAAACAAATCTGCATAAGAAAGGCTGAAAATGCACTAGAGCTCACATTCAGTAACTTCAGCCTGCAGCTCACACTCACACCCTTACAGATGATGACACACAACATTCAGCAGTCGCTACCTGCGTCCATAATCTTCATCATCGTCACTCCTACCACTGTTCCTCCACTGCAGCTCGCTGTTCCTGCGCACTGTGTCAGGGGTGAAAGGATTCACATTGACGCAAGGTGCGTGGACGTAGTTGAAACGCAGGGTCCTCGGATTGCGACTTATCTTAGTGCTGGAGCAAGGCTGGGACGACTTTGATAGTAAGCTCTACAGGGGGGGAAAAAATGGAGAGAAATACAGTTCATGAAGTTAAACTGCTTTGACATACTGACACTCACTCAAAGAGCACAGGGCGGGCACCACTTAAGTACTATCAGTCTGAATTATTCCCCACCTTGGGAGTGCTGGGAGAGTCACAGAGCCTCAGTTTCTTCCAGGAAGCGTAAGGTATGGGGCTGGTGCACTCTACAGGGGAAGACAAGGTGTTGCTTCTGCTGCGGTGGCGCTGCACCCGGGGCGTCCTGCACGCAGAGCTGGGACTGCGAATGCTGGGACTTCGGATCCTGGGACTCTGGATCCTGGGACTTCGGATCCTGGGACTCCGGATCCTGGGACTGTGGATCCTGGAGGTGTAGTCATCTGAACTGTTGTCACTGCTGCTGCTCCCCTCCTCTCCACAGCTAGTGAAGTCCAGCTGCTGGCTGATCCCGTCATACAATGTCGCCATGCTTGGGGCCTGAGTTTTGGCAAAGGTTTGGTTTAACCTGCTTAATCCTGTATTTGAGTACCACTGGAGAGCAAAAATGCTGTTTTTTTGTGTTTTTTTTGTAATTCAGCATGCTTTAGATAATTATGCTTGCATTCAAGTCTCTTTGGAAGAAAAACAAAACTAATCACACTCTCTTGACCTCAAAATGAGTAGGACTTTATACATATCCAGTATATCCTACTGTCGGCTCACAGTTGATCTCCACACCCATAATCTGATCAATAAATCAATATTATTTTTCGATTTATGTTTCGAAGACGCTCTGCTCACCAAATCACGCAAGACAGTTGAAAAGCAGCACATCTGTCAAGCTGTGATTTTTCAGACATATTTAAAAGCTCAACAGAAGCTTCACATTATGAGTCTCATACACACGCGCGCGCGCGCAACAGTGTGTACTTTATGTATGTTGTATGATGAGATATGATGCTTACTCACGAACAAATCGCCTTCCCCCATCCACCACCACGCTTAAATTTCGCGCCTTGTATGTAAATGACTTCCTGTTTATATGAACTATGCCCTGGGGGTCAACACATCTAGCCCTCTGATTGGCTGACTGGTTCGTAAACAGCACACCTGACTTTAAAATGGATGTTAATTACGTAAACATTTTTTTATTTATTTTTTTACACAGCGGTCCCAATTTAACTATGAAAATCTAACTACTAAATGTGTCTGTGTCCATAAATATAATATGGACAAGTTAACAACATGAATACCATTAAATCAATCTGTAATAAACTTAAAGTACAACACGCACATTAAAGCGGAATATTTATGTGAATGTTATAATAAAATGAATGATCGTGGGCCAAATTAACAATCCATAATCGGAATTAGGTCATTGTATTAAATAGTAATATAGACACGTGGGCGGAAGTCAGCGACGTCATCAAAACAGTGAGACAGGAGGAGGAAAAGCAGCCCGTCGGTGGATGTGACACGCTTACAAATACATAGAAAACAACCCAGCAGGCAGCAGGAAACCATGATCCGGCTCCAGCACCGTGTTTAGTGTGCGCGATTCAACTGGACAGCGGACCTTAGTGATATTCGTCTCTCTTCCCGAGTCCCCGGAGGCAGCCGCAGCACCATGGTGAAGCAGTCGGACCGAGCCCCGCTGCTGGACTGGGAGGAGATCCCACCGCCCGATCCGAACCAGGCGGCCCCACCGCCGCCCGCACCGCCGCGGGAGGACGACGCACCGCCGGAGAAAAGTTCGCAGCCAGTCGGGCGTCGCTCACCGACAGGCACCGCGGCCGTTACTGGGTGGAGCAGCGGCACCACCACCACCGCCATAACCTGCAGTCCGACCAAGAGTCTAACAGCTGTTATCGCCAGCGGGGACGGAAGCCCGGGCCGCCCGCGAACGGTGCTCTGCGGGCACGGGTGGGATCGCCCGCACACCCTCGGTTCGGATCGTCATGTTCCCTTCCCCGGCCTCTCGGTGAGGGATCAGTGGGAGGAAAAAGACCAGATCGTGGCCGTGTTTGTGGTTACCTTCGATACCAGATCAGGTAAGCGAGCGAATTGCAGAAGAGGCATCCGATTAGTTGTCTGTCATAGATCAAATTGTTGTTGACCTGGCAGTCTGAAGGATTGTTATCCTGAAGCGTCTCTCTGTCTGATGTGCTTCAGTGCATTGTACTGAGTCATGGGAGTGAAGGGGGTAATGCTGCTCTCAACCAAAGGCATTATAGAGGTGGTGCCGTCAAGCATTTTAACTTTGAAGGCCCAGATATAAAGATTCACAATCACACCAGCGGGGCACCCCTTCCAAAAGAAACGGACTTCCTGGTCTGATTTCCAAGCCTTCAAACACCCTGTGTGCAGGAGCTGAGTGACTGCAGCCCAAGCTGGAACAAAAGGAAAAACAATCTTATTAGATTTAATTCAGAATTTGATGATCATTTGCATCACTGTAGTTAAAAATAGACAAGAAATCTAGTCAATAGTTCAGAGAAACAAGGCCAGGATGTTGGTACTTAAAGGTGCATTATGTATTGGGGAATACATTTTAATCTGAAGAGAAGGAATTATTATTGACTGGTGTTTTTATTACATGCCTAAACAAACTGAATTAACAAATCAACCTTAAAAGACAACAGGATCTCATACTGTTTAACTTTGAAGCTAGAAAGGTGGCAGGGTCCGCCACATATAAACAAACAGTGTTCTGGTGACCTTTTCCTCTGAGGACAGCTTGTTTATTCAGATATGGAAGAAAAAGAAATTCAGAGCTTGTATTATTGCCTCATTAATGTTATACATTTGTACATTTCTTCTCCAACACCACATAGTGCCCCTTTAATATACAGAAGGAGCCAGTGTACAGAAAGTTACAGTAGCTGAGTCAGTGCTTTCGCTCTCTGTCTGACCTCCTGCGACAGCATGACTGACACGCAGAATTATGGGAAGCTGTCAGAATGAAAGTAGTCGGCGTGGGAAGTAACTTCATGGTATGTCCTCTGTGTGAATGTCAGGGAACATGGTGGAGTGGTGCTTGCCTCACGACATCAATCTGGACGGAGTCGAGTTCAAGTCGATGGCCAGCGGTTCCCATCGGATCACCAGCGACTTCATGTATGTACGGAGGAAACGTTTGTCTCTTCAATCCCTGCCAGAAATCTGCCACTGTGTGTTCACCTCCCCCTCTTTGTTCTGCCCCTTGGCTAGATATTTCCGCAAAGGCTCCTACTTTGGGCTGGCCTGTTTCGCAAACATGCCTGTGGAGAGCGAGCTGGAGCGAGGGGCGAGGATGAAGTCTGTGGGAATTCTGTCTCCCTCCTACACTCTGCTCTACCGCTACATGCACTTCCTGGAGAACCAAGTCAGGTAAGACATACTGTGTGTGTGTGTGTGTGTGTGTGTGTGTGTGTGTGTGTTGTGTATCCTATTTTGCTGCCCGTGCACCACCCCCTCTGTATTCTGTTTACCTTCTCTCTCTCACACGAGCATGTTCGCAGTTGTCTTCGTATGTGCGCACCTCCCGCCCTCGCTTCCCTGTTCAAATTTCTTCTCATCTATTAAACATGAGCCTCGAGTCCCAGTTACAGCTATCGTCGCCGGGGCCCATTTACATGCAGTTTTTTGTATGAAGTCTAAGCGAGGAAGTGGAAGGAGCTGTGACAGCCTCTCCTCTCTTCAGTAACTCTGCTCTTCTGCTTCATTCCTGTCACGAAAAAAAAAAAGCTTCTCTCCTCATTGACTATGCATAAATATATGACAGCCACAGTTGGCTCATGTTACCAGAAAGTACAAGTGGATCTGAATTAATCTGAATGGAGAGTGGTGATCTAGTTTATGTGCGGCTGCTGTGGCTTTTTTTTTTGTACAGTAGTGAGCCGATGCCTCGGGCGGTGTTAGAAATATGTAAAGCATGAGTTGATGTGGCTGAATCCAGATTTTGAAAAGTGGTGTTTATATAATGTGAGTGGCCTCAAGTGATCCCACAGTGCAATTTATGAACAAGCGATGCTCACTAACCGAGCACAATCTGTGATCCTGCATTATGGATGACCTACATAGCGTCTGATACTGAATACACAGCGTCTGATACTGAATACATAATGCCTCCACGTAGACTTTCCTTCACAGTGTGTAACAGATTCGAACAGTTTGAGTGAATAGTTTCAGATGCAAGCCACCGTGCTTTAGTGATTGTCTTTAAATCTGTCGGATGACTCTGCATGAGCTGCAAACGTGACGTGCAGATCACTAAAGGTCCCATAATGTAGAAAGTGAGATTTTCTGTCTTTCTTTGTATGAAGGAAGTCTTGGTGCTGCACAATTACTTTGAAGGGCAGAGCTGATGCAGAAACATGTCGAGGGGTGCCTGCTCGGGCCTGTGAGAGCTGACAAATCAGAGCAGAGCTAGTTAGGATGGAGGCCTTCAAGGGGCAATGTGTGGGAATGTTGCATTATGATACCGAAATTGGTCCCAAGCTGTCCCAGTCCAAAGCCCCTGTGCGAGCGGTGGGAACAGTAACGGCCCCCTGTTCCCTGAGCTCCCAGTCTTAACAGCCAGCTGCATGGCTAACTAAGCTAGCTAGCTAAGGGCAACTACAGTTGGCTGCAGTTAGCGGTCACTCTGGTGATATGCTGTATGTCTGGAGCATGAATTTAACAAGAGGGCCAATTTCTTATATATTGCACCTTTTTAAAGAGACGGAGCATTTGGACAGAGGGTGAATAGAGGTGCTGCAGAAATCAACAGTTTGTGAAAATAATGTTGTTTTACCTCTTTTAAAGCATGTAAACATTTACATCTCAAATAAAAGTATTAACCTACAAAAGTGTATAATAATAATATGGCACCTCCTGTTATTGCCTCATAGACACCAGCTGCAGTGTCCAGGCCAGTACTCTCCACTGGAAGCCTTCTACGAGGATAAGAAGGCCGTCCTCCCCCCGATGGGAAACGGGTTGGTCACCGCTTGCCCAACCTGGAGCGTCACCACCATCAACCGCTGTATGCACCCTGAAATGAAGGTCTGAAAGCAGCACAACAGCATGTTTGCTCAGTCAGAAAACGACCTCAAAATAAGAATAAAAACATGTATTTTTTTAATATATATATATATATATATTTTTTTTTCTCCCTGCAGATCACCCACCCAGCTGGCTGCATGTCCCAGTTCATCCAGTTCTTCGGGGAGCAGATAATGGTGCTGTGGAAGTTTGCACTGCTTAGGAAACGTCTCCTCATTTTCTCCCCTCCGCCTGTAGGCGTGGTCTGCTACAGGGGTGAGGAGCTCAGACAACACATGCTCAAACAGAGACAAGTGCTGTTAAATCTGTGGCTGCAGCACAGACACGTCTGATAAATGCACTAATGCCCGCAACCCGACTGGTGTTTAATTTCTCTTTCCATGAACATGTTTCATCCCCTGTGCTCCTGTGCCCCCTCAGTGTATTGCTGTTGCTGCCTGGCCAACGTCTCTTTGCCTGGAATCGGTGTCTCTGTGCCTGAATTACGGCCTTTCTTCTACATCAACGTAGCCGACATCACCGCCCTGGAAACAGAGATGTCATACGTGGCCTGTGAGTGAAGCGCTGCTGCATGTAAATGCTACTCGTAATCTATGGAAATGACCCCTTATGTGTGAGCACGCGTCCGTATTTCGTTTTTTTTTTTTTTAAGGCACAACAGAGAAGATATTTGAGGAGAAGAAGGAGCTGTACGACGTCTACATTGACAACCAGAATGTGAAAACGCACAGAAGCCACTTGCAGCCGCTTCTCCGACTGAATGCGGCGGATAAGGAGAAGTACAGGAAACTGACGGAGCAGAGGTACACTAGGCGCTGCGAACCAGCTAAAACAGCTTCATGTTTACCGGCAAATTATCTGATTTTATTCGGCAACATGCGAGGCCTGAGGATCCTAGTTTCCAGACTTCATAATGATTGATTGTAATTCTTTTTTTCTCCAGGCAAATGTTGCTGTACAATCAGGAGGTGGATGGAGACTGCACATCGACTGAGGAGGATCTTTTTATTCTGTGAGTCCTTGGCAAGCGTACGTGTAGCTGCTGCTTGAGTCATGATCGCAGGTGGTGCTGTTGGTGTTTATAATTGTGAGAAAATGCGGAGGACCGT
>CAEMYA010000008.1:2788479-2837289 GCA_903131615.1 Diplodus sargus
AGCTGAATAACCGCATCTTCCAGACCCTATCCGAGGTAGCAGGGAGCATTGATCCCACCCTCACCGCTGAGCACGTGAGGGCCATGGGGCTGGATCCCCAGGGAGACCGCTCCTTCCTGATCGACCTGCTGGAGGTGTACGGTTTTGACATCACGCTGGTCATAGACAACCTCTGCTGCCCCTGAGGCCCACGCCTTCAGTCTGGGAAACTTGGATTGCCACTGGATATTTGTGCCTTCAAGGCCGACACACACACACACACACATACACACACACACACACACCAAGACACTGAAGACACTGCCTCCACCCCGGGACTTCCATCTGTTGCCTGCTGTCCCCTCCTGGGTGTCTGTTTTTTTATATCTGTGCGTGTGTCTCATCTGACCTGCGGAGACTGTTCCCAACCGCTGTGGAAGCTGAGGACATTTTGTATTTCTGCGGTGGCTGATAAGATTCCTGCACTAGCAGACAGCGGCGCTCCAAAGCGGTGAGCTCTTAAAGCCGCTCTCTCACCTTATGTCATGTAATGATTTTCGTTTTGCGCGTCCTTGTTTGACTTTGATTCCGGCTTACGCGGCCATGACTGAAGCACTGGATAAAAGCATCAAAGTCTTGATCAGGTTTCACAGCAGGGTGTCCGCATCTGCACCCATCACAATGAAGAAGACACAGAAACACTCCTGCAGCTTTGGTGTCCACTTAACACTCTGTCTGAAGAATAGATTCGCGTTATGCGCGCACGCTTCTTCTGCCGAAGATCCTTCAAATATATTCAACAGGAGATTTGAGCCGTCAAATTGTGCGACCATGTGAAATAATACCATACGTGGATGATCATGTTTCTCGTCTAGATAAAGCTACTTTTGGAAACTTTATTTGCCTTTTACAAAGGAAGCAATAGGAGTGTCTATGTTAATTGAAATAATCGGGCTTCTCCATGTAAATGCTTTTTTTTACTTTTCTCTCACAATCGAATGGAAACATGTTTGTAAGATATCCTCTTTTTTTATACGTGGGATGGTTTATTACGAAGGTGAGTCGCGGAACAGGAGGGGAAAACGCTGTTAAATACTTTGCTCACCTTGATGCACCTTCAACACGAGGTGGGTCTGATAATGTGTCTCTGTGTTTGAGTGTGCTGTTCTGGAAACCTCCGTGCTTTGTTTTTACCTTCGTACGTCGTGTTCGGCTGATGTTCTTGAATTGTAAATGACTGTGACTCTTAAACACTAATTTATCATGAATGCTGCACCATGTCCGCCACTGGACTATCTCCTGATGCACACAGTGATCATACTTAACTGTACCTTCTTTTTTTATTGCTATGTTTATGACTGAGCCATCAAGCGGTTATAGAGTGGAGGGGTTTTTTTGTGTGTGTGTGTGTGTGTGTGTGTGTTGCACTGTATAGAGGCTTGAATTTGTATTTGAGTCTCAAGGATGGTTCATCAGCATAAGCCTATCCATCTTCTTTGAGACTGTTAAGTCCTCGGCGGAGCCGTTTGTAGACTACTTGTTGATCAGCTTCAGAGAGACCCTCTCTGCTCGTCTGTGTGTCCTCGACAAAGATCTCTTTGTGGTTTTGGACATGTGGCGTTTGTCACAGTGAGGGCTGAGCAGAAGCTTTAACTCCTCCTCCACGGGCAGATTCAACTGACGGTTTTCTCTCTGCCTTTTCATCACAGCCCCATTGAGCGAATCCAGCTCTAGAGACGAGCCAAATGTGTCTTTTGAATTACCCTGGCAGACTGGTTTATTTCATCCATCACGTTGCCAATCAGAGCGATAATTTGTTCCATGTTGGAACACATGAGGCGGGTTACTCGCCTCGTATGCATTTGCAAGCTAAAACACCAAGTAATTTTTAAAAACATGTCTTTTTTTTCATTCAATGGTCTATAAATATTCATTCTTTTTCATTGTCACTAGTTCAGTAATGATCTGTTGCAGGCTGATCTCCAGGTTGAGGACTACTAATGGTCTTAGCCTGTACTGTTTTGACTTGACTGTCCCCAAAGATGTTTTTGGGTTGGTTAAAAAAAAAAATTAAAAAGTGCACAAAGTATTGTATTTGAAAGAGAAGGGCACTTAAGCTTTGTTGTTTAAATGGGGCCTTAATGAAATGTGATTTTCTCAAAATTGCAGCAGAGTGACTGACTCATTTCTGTATGTGCGTCAACAGTATTTGCTGACAGATTAAGTACATTGTTCCCAGTGACCTTACCATCGCCAGCGAAACCTGTTCACTCTGACTGGTCTATTTACTCGTCAGCAGACATATAGGCAGCTCTTGCCTCTGTCTGTTTCCGCTGTTTGCTTTACTTTAGGTGTATTTTTAAAGTAAAAGGGAATGTACACAACACACACCACTGTATAAAATGCCTTCTTTGTGGAGCCGTTCACAGATGTGTACCAGCATTAGCTAAGTAAGTTGTTTGTACAGCGTGTCACTCTACTGAATGTCAAAGACAGCAAAAATATTGCACACATGCAGCAACACATCCGAGTAGTGTTTTCTTCTTGATTGTAATGTAAATCAGGAGTGTTCACTGAATAACAAGTACGTTTCCACCTCTACTAATGTGAAACACTGTAAAGAGATGTCAGTAAATGTACACATGAACTCAATAGCATGAGAAACTGTTAATTTCACTGTACTGCCATTGTCAAACAATAAAACATTGATACAGTTTCTGTGTTATCTAATCCTCTGTTTTTTTTTTAAAATCCCTTAAACGGTTTCATTTTCTTCTTACAAAATCCTATTCAACATACACCCAGGGCCGTCCATGGGGGGTGGGGGGGCTCTATGGAGCCCAGCCACCACGGGGGGACGTGAAGGCCTGCAATAACCTTCATTTTTAGCTGAAATACAAGCAACAAAATTAGATATTTAACCGAAAATACTCACTATTACTTATTAAAACAACAACAATTAACACTTTTATAAAAATGTCAACAGTGCATGTGATAGCCACATAACCTGAGCTGGATACTCACCCACCTAAAGCTACTGGGGTGAATTTCCTTGCTGTGCCAACACCTGTAGAAAAAACTGGGACGCCAGGAATTAAAGAAATAGAAATGAGGGAGCTGTCAAGAACTTTAAATCCAAATTCTTATGAAATTAAGAACATGATATTTGTTTTAGTGCGCCGAGACAGTTGTTTCCAACCAGGCAAATGAGGTGAGCACTGGCCAGGAGGCTAACGTTATAGCAAATGTTACTAGCCAAGAGGCAGCTAGTGTCAAGCTAGTGAAGGAGCCGCTACCATCTTGTTGATATGAAGTATTTCCTTTCTGTTGACAACACCTACCCGCAGGTGGGCATGGTAAAGTTTCATACGTTTTATTTGAAAGTCACCACAAGAATATGACCTGAAGAGACTACTCTATAACGGCAGAGGGCAGCTTCGTGAAGCCTGCCGGAGCTTCCAATGAAGAAGAAGAACACGAAGAAGAGCGCCAACAGTGTTGCCGGAAGAACATCAATATCCAACATGGCGGCCCACACTGCGCTGGAGCTCCTGCTTGCCGAGGAGGAGATTATCTGCTTATGGCTTTTGAAACGACATATGCAACGCAAAGGGAGGCGGCCTGTCCGTCGCTTACCCGCAAAGCGACGTCCCGGCGGGGAATTTAATCGCGTTGTCGTGCCACTGCGCGCCCTCGACGAGGAAATGCACTTCAGCTTACTTTCACATGTCCGCTCTCTTTTTTGACGAGCTGCCGCATCGCATCGAGCCGTTCACACAACACGACAGGACTCGCAGCTGGCTGACGGTGAGTTTGCAAGAGAAACTAGCTATACCCTTGAGGTAACTCGCATCAGGCAGTGACCAGGGAAGTGTTGCGCTCGGCTACCAGCTAGATAAAGCGACCGTTTCTTCGATTGTGTCCGAGGTGTGTCAGGCTGTCTGGAAGGCGCTAACAAATCTGACTTTGTGTTTTCACCCACTGCCAGAGATTGGACCTGCATTGCCTGTGAAGTCTGGAGAGTGTGGAACTGTCCAAACTGCGTGGAAGCCATTGATGTGTGACACACGCAAGCACATGTATATTCAGGTAATCTATTCTGACATCGACATATTCGACATCCCCATAACATCATACATGTGTTCTCTGCTGTCACTATGGTCTAATGTGTTACATCTTTTCGCTTGTAGGTATCAACCTTGATGATGCACAGACAGTCTACAATTATCGCCACTCCAGGACCAGGAGAGAGTGATTGAAAATGCTTTTGGTGTCCTGGCTGCCCGCTGAAAGGATTCTGGGTAGGCCCATAGAATTCCACCAGAACGTGGATGTGGTTAAGGCCTGTGTGGTGCTGCACTACATGCTCACATACACCGATGCTGCAGCCTCTCATCCAACCAGATACATCCCGCCTGAATTTGTTGACAGGACTGCAGCATCAGGGGAGATTCTGCCAGGTAAATGGAGGAGGCTGGTTGCCGGGGGCAACAGTCTGCTGGACCCAGTGAGACTGTCAACTGCCAGGGCATCACAGGATGCGGTGTCAGTCCGAGACACCCTAAAGTTGTACCTCCACAGTGCAGGACACAGACATTGGGAGAGCTGTATGAGCTGTGTCATATTTAATGTGTCTGTTTAATGTCTGTCTAAAAAAGAACAGTGAACTAGTGATCACACATTCACACACAAACACTGTAAATAAATTAATAATAATAATACATTAAAATACGTGTTCACTTTATTTTTGTATCCTTTGCACACTTTTTTTGCATGCATGTAAATAATGTGAATTGAATTAAAAACAAATCTACGTACAGAAGAGCAGCTGTCTGTTTATTCCTTTGGGAGGTCTAGTGTAGAATATGACATCCCCATGACTTCTAAAGCTGGACATGTAAGATTAAATGCTTTTATCATTTTCATATCTCTCTTTGTCAGTGTCCAATCACTACACGTCTTCGTTGTCCCAGTCTTTCAAAGTAATGAAAATGTGATGTTTTTAAAGATATCATTTGCAGTATGATTCAGGATAATTTAGAATTACAACTTTTGCATCACAATTTTCATTTTCCCTGAAAAAACTATTAAAATTGTGATGTAACATTTCTTGGGATCTACTGCAAACGAAAATGGTTTCTTACATCTGGAGAGACGGTTTGTAAGCCAGGGCAACTCTGCAGCACTACAGGACATAATGCTGTTTGATCACACATTTTGGCTTCTTGTAATTTAGAATATTGCAGTAATTTAGAATATTGCACTTGGCCATGTAGCAATTTTGATTAGAGTACGATTAATTTCTGCAGCCCTATATGATAATCCTGTATTGATTGTTTTCCTGAGCAACCAGATATGATAAGAGGCCTACAACACAGCCACTTATATAATTCTGCAGATTTTCAGACCCAGCCTCATCAGGGAGATTCCAAACACTCGGATCATTTGCAACCCATTCAAAATGCTGCAGCATACCTGTATTCTTTACCTACATCTATATACCTGAAACCTATCCATAATATTGTCTGTTCATTAGCTACTCATGCCTGTGCCCCTATCTAAACAACGCCTCTACTGAATACTTCAATGCTAAGTATCAGACTGATCAAACAAACTTGTGTGGACTTTGACAGACATTATTTTATTGACCAAGTTCAATCGTAATGGAAAAAGTAAAACCATTTAGTAAACATAAAGTCCATGGGTAAGACAACCTGTACATGGGTTACTGGCTTAAAGAAATACAAAGCCTTGGTCCTTTTACATACAGCGACATGTAATAAAATCCTCCTCCTATGATTTAAAGTAATGTTTAAATGTAACAAAGGACCACTTCCATTTCAGATGGCTCTGAATCCATTTCATAGCATCTTGATCTTTGCTTTTGTGTTTTTCTTGAGTTCAGTTTGTGTCTCACTGTTCTTGTCTTCTTTCTGGTTAATCTTTTTCCCCCCTTCACTGCATCTGCAAGAGGAGCTCCTCCCTGCGCTCTGCACTGATGAAGAAGCGTAGTTTCCGTGGCAACAGCCTTATCTCCACAGGCATCGCCTCATACTCCTCGTTATCGATGTTGTAGAAGCCAGTGGTACCCTGCGGGGTCCGGACATACAATTCCATGTCAAGACAAAAACGAATATACTGAGCTTTAAAAAGTGAGTTGACTGTCCTAAAATAGTTTTGCTTGGATGTAACAAACTGCAATCAGGTCACATAAAAGGGTTTCTGACCTCTGGCAGCTGCAGCCGGCAAGCGCTGGCCTCTAGTTTTGTGGACGATTTGGTGAATACAGTGGGGTCCTCCTCTTTTTTATCTCTGAAACGAAGAACATTTGCATTTTTCACTGAATATACATAAACATGAACTATCATATACTGTGTTTGGGCCTCAATTGTTAATAGTAAAAGCGGAAGAAATCTACTAACCCCACAGTGATGAACTCGCTCACAGTGAAGTCGTCTGGCTCTGCACAGATCATCATGGAGTCATTTATGCGCTGCAAGTCCAAATAAACAGGAAATTGTTACAAAATGTGAGATCATGTCAGCACTCAATAAGAGCAGGTACAGGGTTTTATAAGCACAATTCTTTTTTGCACTGACCATTTCCACTGGGTTTTTGTTGTGCGTCTGAATAAAAAGCTCCAGCGTCGACAGCTTCTGCTCCCTCCACACCTCTGGCTCTTCCACTTTCGGAGGTTCTGCGCAAACGTGCACACACCAACATTCTTACTCTCAAAACGTCACTGTTCACTGCCATGTTTCGAGCAAAGTAACGCACACAATAACACACATTACCTTCAACAGGAGGGTTCCAGTAGTTTCTCCATCTGCGGGCGATGCGGTAGAGCAGGCTGGGTCTGGTGGGCTTCTGGGGGGGCAGGTCAGGGAGCCGAAGACTCGGAGCCAAGTAGGACACAGAGACTTCCTTGACAAGGGGCCACTCCTGAAAGATTTTACAACAGTGTAAGATACAACATCTCACCTCACGACATCTACTGTATCAATGAGATAATCACATGTTTTAATAACACCTCACCTGAAGAGTGCTAATCCAATGCGCTGCTTTTGTCTTCAGTGGTCCAAGGTACCAAAATCTATGAGGAAATATGGCCAATTACTCTTTTGCATGTCGAATTATGTCACAGTTTACCAAGGATTGTAGTCCGAGTGACCAGTTGTGGAATCTTACTTGCTAATTTTTGTGGCCACATCTCGGAATGCGCCCCAACGAAGTCCCGTCAGAGCGAAGACCGGCTGCTCTTGCTCGCCCTAGTAACACACGCACACACAGATACACGTACACACACACACATTGTGAAAAAGAAACCATCTTTCTTTCTTGATAGGGTTAAAAAACCAAAAACTTTTACATTACAAAAGAACAAAACAAGAATCTTTTGTAACTTTCTAAGTTTCTCACTTTGATTTGTAGCACATCCAGAGGAACGGTTTCTCCCTTCAGAATGGACAGTGTTGCCGATGTAATGTCTCTAAAAGATGCACAGATTTACTCAATGAGGCACATCCACCACACATCTGGATCTTTAAGGATGATTCTGATGAGATACTTACTTGACTTTGTTGTCACTGAGGAGATGAAGACTTGGACTCAGGGAATTGTGGGAGCCCAGTGGAATGAATCCAATCGGTGTGTTGCTGAGTGTTTCCTGCAGCCACAAACCATCCACCAGTGAACATTGTTAAAGGAAACGTTTAGATCTGCGACCATTAAACCAAAAGCATGATGCCTGTGCGCCAACCTACTTGATCTGGCCTTCGCAGCAAGCCTGTGACGACTTCCTGCAAGGTGCCATCCCCTCCGGCCACGATCAGCATGTCTGTCTTTTCCATAAACTCCATCAGTTTTTTTGCCTGGCCTTCATAATCTGTCTGTAGAGGAGCAGGCAATATGTAACAATCATGGTGTCACAAAATACGACTGACTGGAGACAACACTAAAAACACTGATGGACTGAAAGGGAAAAGATAGGCATACCTTAACTATCGTTATCTCAACACCAGCCAGGTGTAAAATGGGAGCAGCATTCTTTTCAAACAGGTTGTTGGCTTTCCTGGGGGGAGAGTGACACAGGGAGCTGAAAATATTCTGAGAAAAACCTGTTTTTTTGAAGTCCAGACCAAACTTTAAATCAGAAGTTTGACATTTCTGTTTCTTTACCCTCCACACGCTGCAGGGTTCAAGATCACTGTTGCTTTCCTCAGCTGCTCCCCTGGTGCTATCTGTTGACGCCCAAATTCCTAATAGAGATGAAGATGATGATGAGGCCTAATAATGGGCACTTGAAGATATTGGTTTGTATCATGTCTTTGGCTGACAGTTTGAAAGAACAAGTGATGCCTCACCCTGGCCTTTAGACAAGCCTCTGTCCGCAGAACACTATCACTGATAAGACAAAAGACACAAAATGTAAGGCACACGAGCAGACCTGTGCTCTCATCAGCGGGTCATGCCATAAGCTGAGAGACTCACCAGTGTTTACCATACAGCCAGTAGCCTCCGTAAGACAGGACGCAGACGGCGAATGTGGATTTCTTCCAGTGATTCCGCACCGTCCGAAACACTTTCACAACTCGAGCCATGGCTTTAGATAAAATGTCACCGAACCCTTTATTCTAACGCGGTGCTAAATAAACGGAGGCACCGAGGCTTGAAACTCACGAACGACACATTTCTATCCCAGCGGTCACGGATCTTCAACTGTCAGACTAGCATGGACATCTCGGTGTAACCTCAAAACAGGACGGACCAACACAGGGCGGAACCAATGTCGTTGCCACATTAGGTTCACGAACGCGTGTCAGCGCAGCACGTATTTCTTTATTAAACGTTCGTGGAAAAAATATTTGATAAAGAATGGAATTTGTAAAAAATAAAACTCAAATACACAGGGAATACAATTAGATCACTTATTGAGTTCATCTGCACTGGTAAACTACAAGTCCCGTCCAGCTAGACGACTCCAACGATCCGAGGACCCCGCCTGAACAGTCTAATCAGATTAACAACAATGTTCAAAATATTCTTCTCATTTCATTAACACGTATACACAGTCAATTTGCACTGGTGTATTTTTTTGTTGACTGAGTGCCAGAAAAGTGTGTTTAGAGAATTTATAATTTTAAATTTCACACCGGCATAATCACAGAAGCTTCTGTCCAATTTTCTGAGCGTATCATGGCGGCGCAGATGGCGGTAAATTCGGGTATGAATTATATGTCTTTCAACGAGTGTAACTTAAATGTGTTTATATCTAATAGTTGGTATTACTTGTCATTTCATATATGAGAATGTACTTGTTCGCTTTTCAGCGCCAGTTGTGCTGCACGTCACATGTTATGACCGCATGGTGATGGACCATTCAAGTTCAGGCTAATTTAGCCTAGCCTACAAGTAAACCTTAAGTTAGCTAACGTTAGTTTAACGGTTAATCAGTGGGCACGCTCGTTTAGACCGAACGTTAACAAATGACCATGTTTGAACCGATGCCATTCGGTAAACATGACCTATCTGTTCAGTCAGGTGGGTCAGCAGATCCGCGTATTTGGAAACAACTAAACTGAAACTAACTGACCCGAAAAAGCAAGGAAATGTTTGGCATCATAATTTGGCACACTGCACACTGGTGCACCGCGCCTCCGATCATCTCACAGACACACATGGAGCAGTTCAGACAAGAAACTAAACTCCGGTTTACTATAATCATGTCCTGTCCGAGAGGAATGAGTGTCAGGTGTTTACTGGTGTCAACCAGGTGTCTTTGTACAGATCTGAGTGATGTTTAGTGACAGCTAGGCTTCCTCGGGGTCTGTGATACAAGAAATAATAACCACAGTGTTATGGCTTAATGAAGCTAAATCTACAATATCAAACTTAAAAGGGAAAACTAGATTCAAGAGAAATATAAGTATCTATAAGATTTTTTTACTGGTACTGTCATTTACACATCACATGACCATCTTTCATCAGATAACTGTATGGTGTGTGTACATGTGTATCTTATTCATATTGGTCATCACACTTTGTCGAAGTCAGAAAGAGGCTCACAATGTCAAAATAATACATAGAAGGTATTTACAGTAATAATAATAATTCAACGTGCATTATTTGAGTGTTATGGTGTGTATGTTATAAAATCTGATGGCACCTGGAAGGAATGACTTCCTGTGCCGTTTCTTAAGGCAGCAGAGTTGAATGAGTCTTTTGCTGAAGCTGCTCTTAAGCTTGTCCAGAGTTTTGTGGAGGGGGTGAGAGGCATCCTGTCCTCTGCCACCCCCTCCAGGGTGACAAGCTTAGAACAACTGACACCTTATTGATGAGTTTATTCAGTCTGTTGACATCCTTTGCTTTGATGCCTGCACCCCAGGACACCACAGTGAAAAAGATGGTGCTCATAACAACCTACTGATAAAACACCTGTAGCTTCCAGTTGCAGCCATTAAAGCACCTGAGCTTTCTCAGGAAGTAATGCTGGCTCAGGCCTTTCTTGTAGACTGCCTCTGTGTTTGTGGACCACTCCAGTTTATGACATGAAATTGTCACTTCCCAACATCAGTCCTGTCAGTGACCTCACAGTCTACAGGATTATTCACTGCATTAAAGATTGTTCACTTACAGTATATTGCCAGAAGAAAATTTGATTTTCATCAAAATTGAGTCTGATTATGAGAGTAGGATTCAGCAGAACCTGTATATAAGTAGTACTAATTCCCAGTATGGTTATTAGAAATAACCACAGTAGGATTAATTGAAATCAGTGCTGTGTATGTGTGATGAGGCAAGACATTTAAAAGCTCATTTGCCCACCTAGGAGCCAGTCTGTGGGGGCCGCTGAAGGAGTTATGGGAGACGGTGGACGGGGCTGTGTTGAGGAGACAGCCAGAGAGCGTTCACCTGCTGGACCTGCAGCTGAAGAAACACAAATCGCATTTTCTTTCACTCTTTAGGAACCCGGTGAGATGTTGTGCAAACACAAATTCTTTGTCCTACTGTCATTTCATATTTGGATGTTACAATAATATTCTTCCTGAGTGGCCTTCCACTCCCTTGGTGCTGACAGACTCATTTTTGATATGCAGTATGTCTTCTGGGACTTAAATAACACCAGGTCTTTCTCTTTTCTCATTTTCAGCCAAAGAGTGCAGAGCAGAGAGAGAAGGTGCGTAAAGCCAGCACAGAAGGCATCGCCATCCAAGGTCAGCAGGGGTCACGGCTCCTTCCAGAGCAGCTTCTCAAAGAGGCCTTCATCCTCAGTGACCTGTTTGATATTGGAGAGTTGGCAGCTTTGGAGCTCCTCTTGGCAGGTAATGCGGAGATGAGAATTTTCAATAACTACTTTTGCAATAACTATTTTTTGTTTTAGGATTGTCTTCATCAAACCAGTGATTTGGAGTCAAGGCCTTAAATGATGTGATTGATTCTCAGAGCGCGTCTATTTGTTTCTAGGTGAGCAGCAGCAGCCCCATTTTCCAGGTCTGACACGAGGTCTGGTAGCTGTGCTGCTCTACTGGGATGGAAAGCTTTGTGTGGCCAACTCCCTGCGCACACTCATCCAGTCACGCCAGGGCAAGACATTCACACTGGACCTAAGGTAACAGTGTTGTCTATAAGTAGTGCATTCAAACAATGAGAGGTGCTTTTAAAAGTCTACACAATGAGCATGTTTACTTAATATTTATGGAGTCTTGTTATTTATCATTACTGTTATTTGTTTTCTCACTCAGTGGGGAGCTGGTGGCTTTGACATCCCGTTTTACAGATGAGTTGATGAACCAGGGTCTAACCAAACGCATCCTTACCTTGGTGTCAGAGATTAATGTGACGCGTGAGTTTGAAAAGCTGCAAAAGGAGCGTGGCCTGGGCAACGAGAAGCACAGAAAAGAGGTGACTTGGCTCATGCAGAGGCTAAGGTTTATAACTGAAGTAGCAACATGGAGTGGTAAAATATATACTGGGATGAATATGGACAACTTTTAATTCCCACTCTTTCCCCCCAGGTTTCTGACCTCATCAAAGAAGGCAGACAGGCCCTGGCAGACAGCCTCTTTTTGTGGACCTGCCAATCACCTCTGACTAAAGATGACACCCTGGCTCTTATTGGCCACCTGGAGACAGTGACAGCTCAAGCTGATGGCTCATTGGACAGTGTGAACATGGCTCTGGTCATGGCACTGCTGTACTGCTTGGATGTCAGCTTCATCGAACAAGGAACAGAAGATAGAGAAGGTGAGAACACATTAAATAATGTCTATAATTTTAACCTTGATTGATTAAAGTTATGCATAAGATTGCTGTTGGTGTCAGCGTTTGGATTTTACAGCTAATGAAGGACGGTCTCTGTGTGTTTTGTTCCTCTAGATCTGCTCCAGGCATTGCCATTGCTCACTGAGAGGCAGTATGTGTCTGCAGTGCACAGTCGCCTGATGGACGGCCAGCCGTGGAAGCTTCCAGGCCTGCAGGCTTTGTGTCGACTGGCGTGGGCTCTGTCTCTGAGGGTCCTTTCTCAGCTTCCACAGGGATGCGGTAAGGTCCCTATTCTTTTGAC
This sequence comes from Diplodus sargus, assembly GCA_903131615.1. Lineage (NCBI taxonomy): Eukaryota > Metazoa > Chordata > Actinopteri > Spariformes > Sparidae > Diplodus > Diplodus sargus. The sequence goes on from CAEMYA010000008.1 coordinate 2,801,021, forward strand.
AGGCATTAACTGCCTTCTGCCTGTATGAAGAAAACCTTTTTAAAAGAATATGATTTTTCAAAGATAGCAGCCATTTTAATGTTGTGTGTTTCTCTCTGTATTCTGTGCAGCCCTGGTTGAGTTCACAGAGGCAGACGAGGCTCTGGCCGACCAGGCTCTACTGGGAGACGTCTTCCTGTTTATGAAGGAGGGCATGCTGGGATGTGAGAGTTTTGGCCAGGAAGAGTTTTACATCCGCCGCCTCCATTCACTCATTACAGACTTCCTGGCACTTATGCCAATGAAGGTGAGAGGGGCCACAGTTGTTCATGACCAATTTTTATACTCTACTAAGAGTTTGGTTTGTCTGTATATAATTATTGGTTATCACATTTTAACATTCTACTAGCTGATTCGATTTTTGAATTAAATTTTTTTTTATCTTTGTAGGTGAAACAGCTTCGTAACCGTGCTGATGAGGATGCCCGTCTGGTGCACATGTCCCTACAGATGGACAGTGAGCTCCCATCATCGTTACGCAAGGACTTAGACCACCTCATGATTCTCGTGAGTGTTTTTCACAAACACTTGCACACAAGTGCTGCAGCTAGCATTGAATATGTCATTGGTTATTCTGCAGATTATTTTTTTTTACAAATATTCGCCTAATAAATTTATATGAATTTTATCATAAGCAGTAATGAAATTGCAAAAAATGCTCACCACAATTTCTTAGAGCCAGAGGCGATATATTCAAATTGCTTCTTTTGTCCAACCAACAGTCCAAAACCCAAACACTCTCCATTTGATATCATAAATGACGAAACATGCAGCTAATCCTTATGTTTACATGCTCTGACTTCAAAAGTTTGACATTTCACTTGAAAAATAATTGCAATGATTAGTTGATTATTTTAAAAGTTTGCAATTTCTTTCAATCAATTGATTTATTATAGTTGCAGGGGTACAGTACACACACATACATCAGTTAATCATCACTAGATTTTAATGATACTACTGATAGTATTTGTTAACGGTTTTGGTTACGGCTTTGTCTTTCCAGATAGGAGAGTTTTACAGTAAGGACTCATTTGGGCTGGAGTTGGGTCTGGAGTTCTGGTGTCCCACTGAGTCTCTCCAGCACACCTCCCTGCAGGGATCCTACCTGGGAATGGCACTGCAAAGACCTCCACATAAACAGGTAAGAGCTGTATTTTCTGGACCCTTCTTTTCATGGCAAGAATTGTACTGAAAGGTATGAAAAGACCCTGATATAAAAAGGTTTTACATGCCATTCTTTTCTGTTAAATTTTTTTTCTCCCCACTATGTTTGATGCAGGTTGTTCTGTCCAAATTTGTACGTCAGATGGGAGACCTTCTTCCCTCCACCCTCTATATGTCCTATCTCCGTATGCTAAAAGGCCTGGCTAATGGTCCTCAGTGTGCCCACTACTGCTTCAGCCTGCTTAAAACCAATGGAGCCACACACAGTAAGAGCAGATTGTGTATATATTTTCAGCTTGCTTTGTGGAATTGAAACCATTTGATGTACAGTTTGCCCTATGTGAACTGACTGGTAGTCTGATCAGGAATTTTTGCCACTAGAGTATTGAATCTTTGTGGCTGTTCAGTAGATGTTCATATTCTTTATTTTATTCTAAGTTTAGGAGATAGAGCATAAAAATCTGACTCCAAAAGCTGATTACATTGATTTTATACGTTTTCAAATGAATACCAACTAACTCTGTGTATGTATTTGCAGGTGATAACATCCAGGGGGTTTCAGGCAGTCCAGTGTCTTGGGAACATTTCTTTCACTCCCTTATGCTCTACCATGAGAACCTGCGACGAGACTTCCCAAATCCAGATGCAGCACAGTACCGCCACCCGCCCATAAGGGGCATCACCCAAAGAGAGATGGAAGGACTCACTTCATTTTTTCAGTTGCTCACCACCATCATCACATGGGTATGGTACAATATTCAGGATAAGATCAAGAGTTTAAATTCCTTACCTTATCTTTGAATAGAGATCCTGTGATACACAGGTTGCTTAGATAGTTCTTATCTAACAGTATTGTGGTGTGTGTTTTATGTTTTTCTTCAGAGTGAAAATGCACGACTTGCGTTGTGTGAGCATCCCCAGTGGACCCCAGTAGTAGTGATGCTGGGGTTGCTTCAGTGCAGTGTTCCTCCTGCCCTGAAGGCTGAGATCCTGCAGTGCCTGGCAGCTTTTGGGAAGTCACCAGAGATTGCTGCTTCCCTGTGGCAGTCACTGGAGTACACACAGGTTAGCCTTTGTAATTGATGAAAAAAAAACTATTTTTGCTGTTTTTATATGAAGAGAATCGCATTTTGTCATACAGAGTATGAAAATAGTTACTGAAAGCTTTTCTTTTGACATCAGTGTAAAGCTCAGGTTCGCATCTGTGAAGTATCAGTAATATCAGACCACAAATATGCAAACATTAGAATTCTACCGTGGCTGTTGTCTCTTCTTTTTGTCTGAGGCACTTAATTCTTGTAGGGTAATGACATTTTTTTGAGTTGGCAGAATACTGCTTTTATAATATTTTTGCAGTAGATGTGAAGTTTTGTAACTTCACGTTGTCTTACAACAGATTCTTCAGACAGTGCGAGCCCCAGGACAGAGGCAGGCAGCTGGAATTGAGGTGAGTGTTTTTTGGTTTGTGAATATGATGTAGTATACCCACTGCTCAAACCAATCTGTGGGAAATTTTTTAACCTCTTAAGACCTGAGCTCTTTTTTGAGATGCATTTTTAATTTCTCTTTGCTATTTGGGCTTATTGGGACCTGATAAGTATAAGAACTAAGCATCATCTTTTGACATGATGTAGTTTTTGAGAAAAATGATGATATGCAGAAGCAGAATTAAGTATTAAGGCATAAACAACCCAGAATGTGATGTCCACGTATGTGGACGCCAGGTCTTAAAAGTGTTTAATGTTTGCTTCTCGCTCAAATTCAGAAAATGTAATTGGTTGATGCACAAAGTAATTAGATCACTTGGGGTCACAAGGATCTTTTTGATTTGTTGACTGATGACCAAATGAATAGTGTGAAAACCCAGACATGTTGTGGTTTTGTCTTTATATGTGTATGTGATGTTTCTGTGGTCAGTAAAAAGCTAAAGATGAAAAATTGACTTGCATCAGATTAAAAACGTCCCGTTCAGAAGTTACAACCTGTAAGGAGATGCCTATTTTGGCAGCAAACTTCCTGATTAGTTTGTTTTGGCTCTCAGGTGGAGCTGAATGAGATTGAGTCCAGCTGTGAGGAGTACCCCCTGACACGAAGCTTCTGCCATCTGATCAGCACATTGGTTGAGAACAGCCTGCCCATTAATTTGGGCGCCGGACTGCGCGTGCCAGGCTTTCAGCCCTACCTGGACTTCCTGCGCGATTCTGTGTTCCTGCCCTTCCCCACCAGAGCGTATCGCCGTCCAGCTGAGAAGGTAAACTGCTGTATAGTGCCCTTACCGTGTCTTTTCAAGGAGAAGACATGTAGTTGCATGCATGTATGTATATATGGTCTTTGAACAACTATATATACCTCTGTTTGATTTGTTTTTCCTGTTGTCTTTCCTTTGCCATCTCAGTGGGAGGTTGCTGATGCTGTCCTGGAGGTGTTCCACAAGCTGCTGCGGGACTACGAGCCCCAGCCATCAGACTTTGTGCAAGAGATGGTGGAGCTACAGGGAGAGCAGGTCTCGGCCCACAAGCCCCCCGGACACAGCATCATGTTCCACCTGCTCAACGACTCACCCATGCTGGTGCTCTGCCTCAGCCTGCTGGAGGAGGGCGTACGCCAGCTGGACACCTATGCACTCTTCCCTGGTGAGAGAACATATGCTGTTCCGCGCTCCGAGAATGAGATTTGCTTGTGTGCATGTCTGTATTCTGACGTCATGCTGTGTTACTCCTCCCCTACAGGTAAGAAGCATTTGGAGTCGGCCGTGCTGCACTGCCTGCGCCTTCTAGACCTGGCACTGCAGAAGGAAGTGGTGTTCATGGACCTCCTCAGGGAGAGCCAGGCCTCCCTGCTGGTGTCCCCCTTGGAGCAGCTCCTCCAGGGAGTCAGTCCACAAACTAGGAAGGCTGATCACATTGTCAATATTGCCAGGTAGGGGCATCCAGGCTCTAACTAAACTGTTAAGTCTGTTTTTGTTTAACTAGTTTAACTTAGTCATTGTAGGTTGTATTTAAGGAAAACTACCCTTTCAAAGACTAATTCGTTCAGAACGGTAGAACTTAATGGTGACCTATGTTTTTCCTGTACAGGTATCTGTACCACAGCAGCTCCAACCCAGAGGCTGCATTTCAGAGTGCCAAGATCCTGCGTCGTATTGCCAACTACCCCAACATTCAGAATCGGCTTGTGGGAGATTTCACACATGACCAGGTAAATAAAGTCTGTTTCCCCTCAAAGCTTCCAGATATTTCACGAAAACAATAATTGGTGAGCAAAGAATGAAAGTCAGCAGGATAACAAAATAATGTAATTAACATGTTCTTAAAGTAGAATAGGAATAAATCCTCTATGCATTCTATGTAATGGCACTTCAATGTTTCTGCAAAGTTTTATTGTGTTTGAAGTTGGCAGCACTTTTTGTCTCTGTCCTTCAGACTGTGAGTGACAAGCTAATGGCAGGCTTTGTAGAGTGTCTGGACAATGAAGAGGCAGAAGAGGGAACAGAGAAAGGAGATGGTAAGAGAGACTTGTTGTGGAAAAGCTGTACCATCTTCTGTGTTTGTTTTAAATCCTGCTGTCACACTCAAACACACTCGCTTTCATTCTCCCCAAACTTCCAGACTCTGAACCACAGAAGACGATTGGAAGAATCCGACACGAAACCCAGATCCACATCCTGAACCTGCTCATCACCTCCTTGGAGCTGAAGACACCAAATCTGGCCCTGTACCTTCTGGGGTATGAAGTGAAGAAGCCTGTGTCCTCCACCAACCTCCAGGACCCAGGTCAGACCACAGCTTTAGCTGCTTGCATGTTCATTTTGCTGGCTGTTATGATTTCAGCAACATTTATTGGAATCAGGTGACCTGAGTGTTATCTTTAAGCTGAAGGTGTATTTGCTTGTTACAGGTGTGTTGGGGTGTTCACGGAGCTGCCTGCACGCCATCCTGAGTCTGCTGCAGAGAGGCACCGAGAAGAGATCAGGACCTGTACTCACACAGCAGGCCCCACACCTGGCTGAGCTCTGCTACCAGGTACGCTTCATCCTCTACTTAAAAAACCCAGAGAGGCACTTACTGTCAATAAATCACCTTTGATAGTTTGATTAATATATATTTTTTTCTTCTTCCTCTGCCAGGTGATCTACCAGCTGTGTGCCTGCCCAGAAACATCTGGACCCACCATGCGTTATTTAAGGACCAGCCAGGACTTCCTGTTCTCTCACCTGCAGCACCTGCCCTTCATCCTGTCTAGTGAGTATCAGATGCGATGGATGAAAAGCTGGGGATGCAGAACAGAACAGAAATTTGGGATTGTTTTGAATTTCTGCAAAATTGAAAATTATGATTTTAACATCACAAAGGTGTTTTCAGTGTGTGAGTGATGAACTATTGTTGAAGATACAACAAAGAACACTGTCTTCTCTTATCATTGTCCCGATTCTTCTTTCTGCTCCCGTCAGGTAATCAGATCGCTGCCCTATCCCAGATGTCTTGGCTTATGAAAACGGCTGCAATTGAGCTGAGAGTGACATCGCTGAACCGTCAGCGTTCACATACACAGCGCCTCGTCAGCCTTCTGTTGGATGACCAGCCACACACTCAACATACAGGTATATCTTGTCTAAGCCTATTTAATTCTCCATGATGAGCAAACATTTGAAATGATAAACATTTGGTGAAACAACTGAGTGAAATCTGACCTTTTATTGTTAATGGTTGTGTTTTAAACTCAAACTCCCAAACACCATGACCACATAACATTAATGCATGAACCTACATACCTCATATTTATTTTCGTTTTAGCTGATGGAGAAGCGGGCATGGAAGAGGAAACCAGATCAGTCAGCGGTTTCTTACATTTTGACACTGTATCTAAAGGTTTGTGCCAGCTCTCTAGATACTTAGATCAAATATATGATAAAATAAATACAATCAGCATATAGGCTGTTATATTTTTACTTTTTTTTTACTTTCATCTTGTCCTCGTTCCATGCAATCAGTGCGCAGGAAGCTGCTGAGTGTGCTGGACACCATCGACTTCAGTCAGGACATGCCCGAGCTGCTGCAGCTTGACTTCTTCGAGCGCACTCAAATAGAGCAGGTGATCTCCAACTGCGAGCACGTCAATGAGCAAGGACACACAGTGTGCAACGTGAAGGTGGGTCTAAAGGTTGAACACACAATCTCTCAGTTGTGTTGTTTTTTTATGTTTGATCTTCCGCTGATTTTGTTTTTAATTTTCCTCACAGTTGCTACATAGAGTGCTGGTTGCTGAGGTGAATGCATTGCAAGGAATGGCAGCCATTGGACAGAGGCCTCTGTTAATGGAGGTGAGGGAGACCAAACTAAGAGTTCATTTTTATGTAAACCTGGAGTTGAAAATGTTGTGCCCACATTCATCTTTGTCCCTGGTTGTGTTCTTCCAGGAGGTGAACTCCATCCTCCAGCAGGTGGTGGAACGCAATCGCGTGCGCCGCAGTTTGAGTGCAAAGCGACACGCACTGCGGTCCTGGAGGAGTCTGGTGGAGACGCTGCTGACTGCCTGCCCGGCTGATCTCATACCTGCTGATGACAGGCAGCTCATCATCAGAGACCTGCTGCTAGACCTGCATGATAAGGTCAGTGTTGCATGGGGGGTTATTTTGGGTGCAGTCATTTATAAAGTCGTGTCATGGCATTTATTTAGTGTTCATCGTTACTGTATAATGATGTGGAGTCGCTCGTTAGTTCCTGTCAGAGCTGACACATAACAAATGCCACAGATCTGCAGGTTGTAATAACAACTAAGTGTCCATGTTGCTGTATGTTGTCCAGGTGTTATCTGAGGATGCAGCAGGAGAGCTGATGCCCATTGTTGCGGGGGCAGTCTTCACTCTGACAGCCCACCTCAGCCAGTCAGTCCTGTCTGAGCAGCAGCAGGGGGCGGGATTAGAGGCATCCTCCGGCTTTGCCTCTATTGCCAACTCTGCCCTCCACCTCATTCTCCGCAAGCTGCTGGACTTCATCCTTTGTACTGGTAAGTGATGACTTTTTAAATAGCATCATTTCATAAAAACCCACATTTCTCACGTGCTGAGATAACCCACAGTCAGTTTAATTCATAATATTGTTTTTTGCCCTTAAGGAGGTGGATACCAGCGTCTGCGTGCCCACCTGTATGGCTCTCTGCTGTACTACCTTCAAATCGCCCAGAAACCTGATGAACCAGACACTCTGCAGCAAGGTACAGCGAAGAGACAAGTGTGTTATTGAGTCACCTTATTTGATGTTATTTCAAAGAGACAATGTACAGATATTGTGTTGTCTTCCTCGCCACCATCCAGCAGGGAAAGCAATGTGGGAGCGTCTCACTGCCCCTGAAGATGGTTTCTCCAAACTGCAGAGGGAGAACCTGGCTATCATTGAGAGCTATGGCAAGGCTCTCATGGAGGTGGTGTGTCGCGACGCCTGTGACGGCCATGAAATTAGCAGAGTAAGAGCCAAACAAAGACAGAAAGTCTGTCTACTTTGCCATTTACCTATGAAGTTGCTTTCAAAAAACTAAACTAAAACTAGAGTATTTGTGAAATTACAAATGTCTGTTGAGTTGAATTAGCTGTGACATATTGTTTATGAGTACCTAGCCAGACTCTTTTACTCTCAGGACTCCTTTGTCAACCTTTGTGTCCTTTCCCTCTCCATCAGATGCTGGCTCTGGCCGTGCTGGACCGGATCCTGTCCATTGACCGTCAGAATCAGTGGCTGGTTTACGTCTGCAACAGTGGCTACCTGCGGTCACTGGTTGAGAGCCTGAGACAGGATGATGTTGCCCTTCAGAGCCTGCTCACACCTCAACCTCCCCTCCTCAAGCCACTCTACATCTATGAGAGCAAGATGGTGAGGAGACAGACACACTGTGTTTTGATTACACGTGAATTTGTAATATTATTTTGAAAGTAAAGAACTCTGCTGTGGTGTTTTCAGGCTCTGCTGACTCGTGTGGCTAAGACCGGTCAGGGAGCTGTGGAGCTGCTGCGCTGTGGGCTGGTGGCACAGCTGATAGAGTGTCAGGTGTTTGACATGGTCCCTGACAGCGATGCACACAGGTATGGATGTGGAAAGGGAAGGAGGCGGTATAGTAACTCCCAATTGTATTGTCATTTTTATCAAATTGTGTTGTTCTTGATATTTTGTACGTGAACTGGTCATTTTGAAAACGTCACTCCTACTTAACTTTTAGATTGATTTTTACCAAATTAGGGTAAGGATTTAAATATGTTGATACAGTGAGTCAGCAAATCCTTAAGGGGAATTTTAATGTATTGAGCTGATTATAGCTTATTGCTCTTGTCTAAGTGACCTCTAATCTTAAGAGGTCTATTTATGGTGTTACTTAAGTGTGTGTCTGTTCCCTTGTTTGTCTACAGGGTGATGAGGGACCCATCAGGCTTTATCCCCAGTCCCATGGACCGCTACAGGCAGATTCTGTTGCCAACCTTGAGGCTTTTTCAGGTCATCCTGACTTCCACCACCATGAACCACCAGCAGGGGGCAGCACAAGTAAGCACACAAATGATTATTTTGCAAAAATATAAATGTCATGGCAGTTTGCTTTATAAACTTGCATTCTAATGTTTTCTCTTTTTCTTTGTGTCTACAGGTTCTCCAGTGGCTGATCGTCCATGCAGACACCATTCAGTCCCTGTTACGTTGTCAGGAGCTCAGTATGGGAGTTCTGCAGGAGCTCTCTTTGCTCACTGGCATCATCAGTAAGACGGCTCTGCCAGGTACAATTAGTAACAGTCTTCTCGTTTTATTTACTCTTTTATTGTATTTCCCCATTACCATCACACATTCATATGTAGATTATGTAAATGATGGTGCTCATGTGCTGCTCGGTCTCTCAGGTGCCCTTGAGATGGGCGGGGAAGTCAACAGTGCTGCTCTTATGGAGTTTCAGGGTCACATCAACAGATTCCAGGTTTCTATCTAATCTATGGATTTTTCTTGTTGTCTTCCCTGCTAATAAACATCCATCCCAGTGTGAAAACTGCACAGTTGGCAATATGTCTCTTTTTTTCCCCCCTTTTTAGCGCCTGTGTCTGTCCCTGCTTGGTCGTCTAGCTGGGAGCGAGCGGGAGAGGTTGCTAAAGCAGGCCGAGATCGCTGCACCCGGAGACTCAGCAGACAGACGAGAAGAGATGGAGGTGGCAATGCAGCAGGTGTGACAGAAAGCTCTCTAATAAAGGGAGTATGAGTGTAATTTTCCTCTAAAGAAGTTATGAAGTATACCTCCTCCAGCAGTAAAGTGGGTGGACAGTGGGAATTCAGAAAATGGGATAATATGGCACTGAAACGATGTGTCGGGTCTTGTATGCATCGTCATTATTATTCATCAGAAGTCCACTGTCAGTGACCTGAGAGGTGTTGTCCTCTGTGCCCAGGTGTGTGCTAACATCATGGAGTATTGCCAAACCCTGCTGCTGCAGAGCTCAGCCCAGGCCCAGTTCAGCATCTGCCTCTTCAGTCCATCAGGCAGCGAGCCAGCTGGCAGGGACGGAGGACGCGCAGGTCAGTAATATTCTGCCCATATCGAAGAAGAGGAAAGGGGTTTTGACTTCTGTTGTATTCTGAAGAAATGGCCATACTTCTCTAGAGGATCCTGTTAATATAAAGCTAGAAATACATCATTTCTTCAGGTTCTGTTAGCTTTTACCACAGGTTTCTACAGGAGTGAAACTAAACTGAGTTTTTCTTCTTTTTTCCTTTTAAAGATCTCTCATCCACTCTGCCATCGATGACTTACTCCCGGACCCCCAGCCTGGGTCTGATCCTGTATCTGCTGAAGAACAGTGCTGCAGACTTCTTCCGGTTCCACCAGAGTCACCGACAGAGCCTGGGCAAGCTGCAGAGCCTGGATCAGCTGCCTCCTGAGGAGCTCAAGGAGGTAACTCTTCTTTATTTAATGTATCTTATTGGCTCCAACAATCATCGTCTTCAGTACTGACTAGACATTGTCTCTGTAGTTGTGCCAAGGCCTGGTGTCAGGCCCAGGAGGGGTGGAGAAAATCTCATCAGTCCAGAGGAGCTTGCTGGCAAAGAGACGACTGGTCCAGCTTATCAACAACAGAGCCAAGCTGCTGGCCCTGTGTTCCTGTATCCTTTGTTACCTGCAAACACGGTGTTGTCAATGGACTCCCTTATCATCCATCTCTAGGTTGTCACATTTGTCTTCAGGAGTTCTGTGCAGTAAATTGGATTAACAGCATGTATAAACGCCACATCATGAATTGCTGTGAAATGCCTTGACCCGCGGCTTCCTCAGATGTTATCGAGACCTGTTTGTTTGTGTTGTGGCGCCACCTGGAGTACTACCTGTTGCATTGTACTCCCACTGACCCCAAGGACTCCCTGTTGCCTGGAGCCAGTTTGTATAGATCACGGCTCACAGATGGTGAGATAAGATGTCACAGATAGATGCACATTTGAGCAAGTCAAGTGTTGGACTTAAGTAAATGTATTATTGGTAGCGATCACTAATATCAATATACCTTTTCTTCAGACTCATTTGGCGGTTTGCAGGCGAGTGGAAGCCGCGGCCTCGGCCTGTCCAGAGTCAGCCAGCAAGACCTCGACCTGGTAAGAACGGCTGTAAGATGGCAACCAGCTGCACACGTTGGAATCAGCGTGATGCTGTTACACTTTGAATAGTCAATGCTGTGACAACATATGTGGGTTGCCACGAACATCACTCCTGATCTCTCTGTCTTGTGTTTGTGTGAGCGCAGCTGAAGAGCGACATGGCCGCAGGTTTTGGAGAGGCTCTGCAGAGGAAGCTGCTGGAGGTGGAGGGTTTGTACAGCCAGGTCCGCTCCCGCTACACCTTCATCCAGGCTCTGGTTCGCAGGATCCGTGGGCTGCTGCGACAGCCTAAAAGCTGAGGCACACAAACACACAAATACAAAGACTGGCCAAGACTAAAACACTCTGAAAACCATTGCCAAGCATCACCGGACGACTAAACATCCAAGGACGCCCCAAGGTGTCGGTGTGTTTTTTTTTTTTTCTGGCAACATCGCTCCTTTTTGCTGACCTGTTGTGGCTCCTCTATCTGAGTGTTGTGGTATGTTAACACATCACAACACGTGGTGCATTCTGTGTGACCAATATAATTATGTTTGTCAAAAGTCGTGCAAGGAGTGCGCCTAGAATAAGTCAGATAAAGTAACTTGCACAACACACGTATGAAATTTTTACTCGTTAAGAAGTTTGATATTCTTTTGTTTGCTCTGATTTCTCTTTGTGAAAAATAAATGTTTTCTAAATCTGTTAAATGTTTGTGTAGTTTCACACAGACACACACACACACACACACACAGAGTATGCAGCAACCTCCTAAACTACAACAGTAATTAGCAGAATTTATTCTAGTTATGTTAGTTGGTAATAATAGCAAACCAGAATCCCCTGCTATTAACATGCACTCAGGTGAGAATACAGTTTTTACTGTCAGAAACTTTCCCCGTTTACAGCAATTCTTTGTTCCATGATGTCACTCTCACTTTGCTTGTACTTTTGTGGTTATCAGACAAGCTACAGATGGTTCAGAGCTTCACTTATCACGTACATCATGAGACGGTCAACCACTTGTGTCAAACAATTGACTTCACCTACGATTACGTGCCTGTCTGGGTTGACTCATTGTGAAAAGTTCTTATCAGGAGAAACAAAACAAGGAACTAAAACAAGACGTTTCTTTTGTGAAAGTAGCATCACAATGACTCATGTGACCTGAACTGCCATACTGGTTTGGTAGGACATTTTTTCAAGCAGTAACATTACAAACAAGCTCGCTTGACATAAATCATATTTAATCTGGTTTTATTTTCTTTGAAGGTACACTTTATAAGGCTGTAAAGTGCGTAGATTCTCAAGCCTTTGGGGTGGGGGATGAGAGGACACATAAAAAAGAAAATCTGGATATACATTCAGATCTTACAGACAGGAAGGTTTTGTGCTCTTGTTTTATTATTTTGAATAGTGAAGAAGGGTACGAGTTCAGAGGGGTGAGATTCAGGTGAGCACCAGCATCGAGCACAGAGAGGGAATGAACGTGGTCCGCCCAGCGCGGTGAGCGGTCGTCGTCACGCTGGAGAACCGAGGTGACATCTTTGATGGGTTAGTGGAAAAACATTTGCTCTCGGAAAAGAAAAATAACATCTACCTACTGCACTTCATAGCTGACAGTGAGGGGAAAGACTTTGTGCTACTTTTAACAGATCATGCTTGTCATCATACTCTATAAATTACTTTAAATAATAAAATTAATTACAGCATTAAAAACACATTTACATTTTCTCGCACCAGCTTCGATAGAACTGATTGTGCTGCATTTGCATCTAAATAGAAAAACCCTGGCACATGGAGACAACGATGATCCCCCGCTCATCTCTCCCCACGTGAACTAAGGTTGTCCTGTGCTGGACGAGCTTTTAACAAACACTCTCAGTTTTAATACTAACAGCACTGACTGGGCCACAGGGCTGGGGGTGATGTATGACGATACATGTCGTGAGACCATAGAAATTTGAGATGTTCTTAAAGTGTATCTAATTATAATTAAAGTGCTACTCCATTGGTTTTTGACATGGAAGTCAGTTTACTAAACTGCATTTATATGATGTTGGATTAATTAAAGTTGCTGGTGTGTAAGGGCCCCCTCAAATCGGAGCAACAACTCTGAAAGTGGCAAAATATTTTTGACATGCGCAGAAACCCGGTGGATGAAAGTAAATGTTCGCTTTATGGGTAACTTTTTTTTTTATAAATTCATACATTAGATTACAAACTCACATGTAATGTATAATATGGTACTGAGTTGTAAATGTAAAAAAGTGGAACCTCCATGTTGTTTCCACATAGACTTAAAAGCCAATCAACATGCCAAAGTCAAAGGAATGACTTCCTAACTAAGGAAATGGGACCATTTGAGGAGCAGGTGAATGTGTTGATAGTCAGTATTGAGTTGCATTATGGGAATTGTAGTACTCAGTGTTTTTGAAGCATAGTTTACAATACAGGTCATCTCAACCTCTTCTGCTTCAATTTTGACTGTTTTTTTTTTGTTTTGTTTTGTGTTTTTTTTTCTCAAAGAAATCTCTTTAGTAATTGTCCACACTTTATGACAATAATTACCAGAGTGTCTGTTTATAGCTTTGGTTACCAGTGTGTCCAATGGACTGACTTATAATGGATTGTAAGGAATTTGCGTCAAGATGATGAAGCAACTTGATTTGTCAGGCTTTTCTGAATGGGCCAAAAACTTTGACACTTTTTCAGTCCGGTTCCATGTCGCCCTCCCATATAGCGCCACAAGATGCTGGTATTTAAAACTCAACCAACTCGACTCATCTGTTTTTGCTGTGGTCACACTGATTTGCGAATGAGTTCCTTCGCTTCATAGACGGGCAAACGTACACAGGTCAGCCGACATGCATCCAGAGTTTGATTAGACTGTTGATGTATTTTCACTGAGTGATGAGAGCGGGAGATGAGGTCATCATTATCCAACCACATGATCATTTTCCCCACTTTTGGAATCATCTTCTCAAGCAAAGGAAAGCAGGAATACTGTAAATACTTTATATCATACTTAGATGTTTTCTATATTATCAAAACAAAAGATTCAAACTGATTTCTGTACATGAAAACACATTTTTCCTTTTTGAAAAACAAAAACAAAACATTTATACTGTACAGGTACACGGAGGTGAGTTTCAGCACCAGCAGACTTCGTTTTTTGGCAGCAGACCGTCCTTTTGCTTTTGATTCACATCCTGTAACGGGCGCTGCGCAAGTCCGTGCTAATCCACTGACTCAAGATTATGTTTGAGCTGTCTTTAATAGTGCCTGTTTGAGGGAAGTCAATCAATCCTGAGGCCCCTTTTGCTCTAGTGTTGATTGTACCAGACAAGTCTTTCAGTAATCCAGCACAGCTCGAGCTGAGAAAATCCATGAAGAAAGTGGGAAACAGGAGAGTGGCAAGGAAAGGCAGCTTATCCAGCACTGATTTTGCTCCACTTTGTCGTTAAGATTCAGATTTAAGGACAGCATGGAGAAAGTGCATTCGTATGTTGTGCGTGCAGCACACGTCTGCACATATTGTCTTCCTTGAGCATCCTTCAGCCTCGCACCTTATGAGCTATCGGTGCCCGCCTCCTGTGTGTTGTTGTTGTCCGTCAGGGCGGCGTTGCTGCCGTTGGTCGGAGGGCATTCGGGCACCTCTCCCGTCACTGCCACCCGGATCACCTTCAGCCAGCGCTGCTTGAGCTCCTCGCTCTCAGCGGCAAAATTGTGGATGGACTTGGACTGAGAGAGGCGGAAGGTTGCCTGAGTGTCTGTGGGCCGGGCGCTGTCATCCACAGTGTAGCCCAGGAGGGGAATGCTAGACTGGGCCTTCACGTCCTGAGGGATGAACAGATTGCGATGCGAGTTGATGACTTTTGTGTGAATAAAATATTATACATAAAAAACATTTTTTGATTCCCTTCTCAGTGTTTTACCTGTGGAGCGCCGTAGAGATAGAGCACCAGGCACTCCTTCTCGGGGATGACGCACCACACCTTCTGCCAGGGCTTGTTCTTCTCACAGTACTGCAGGAAGCCACACATGATGCTGCTGCCTGAGAACTGAGCCGCCTCGATCTGCACGGTGGGAAAGAAGACCACGGCAAATGAGGACAAAATCAATAAGGCAACACTTCTTCACTAATTTATTTCTAGGTCAGGTTATCTCTTAATCTAGAGCAACAGATTTCTGTGTGTATCAGCACATCCTGTTTACCTCTAGGATGCCTTTCTTTTTGCCCTCAGCTACCCTTTCCCCAGTCAGGATTAAGAAGCAGTCTCTGCAGACTTTGTTCGTCTTGTTGTTGTCATATTCCAGCGCCACCTTGTTGTCGGAACACTTCCAGCACACCACCTGTAAGAAAGAGGAAGAGAAGAACAATAAATGTACAGCACATGCTTACCAAAACTGTCACAGGAAGTTATCCTTGAGCATCATTTAGTTCACCGTGACTATTTCTAAGCCCGTAGACACTTTTTGTCTCTTTTTTAAATAATATGTTATTTACCTATGGAAACATTTAGGGGAATTTTGCCTGTGACTGGTGGAGGATGATGTGCAACAAATGTTCCTTGCCAGATTCAAAGTTGAGTCAGGGACATTTCTGCTACAGGTCCTGTGTCTTAAAACTTTAAATATACATGCGTGTTACTTGAAGGACAGAGAGATATAGATAGATTTCCCTGATTTGAAGCCCACATGTGAACCATATTTCCCTGAATGTATTTCAGGTAGTTGACAAAGGAAAAACTTCAACCGCAGCAAAATCTACAAGTTTGTTCATAAACAGGGTTGGGTAATAATGGATTACATGCAATTGGGATTATGTAATCAGATTACAAAAATAAGTAGCTAGATTCAATTTGGGAAAATGTAATTATATTACATATTATATTATGGATGCATTGTCAAAGAGCACTTGATGACATTTTTGATTGCACTTTAAAATGTAGCAATTTTATGAAATAATGAAGACTCTTGTTTTCATTGATATGAAATATTCTCTACTGTATATCAAAGTAAACTAATCCTCTCAGTTTTGTTCAGAGTGAGTTTAAATTTGACTTTTTTTTGTTTTTTAAAGTCTTCATCTTGCATTAGAGAGGAGTCATTCATGTCACCTTTGATTAAGAAAAACCCCGGCAACAACAAAAACTTTAAAAAAAACCAGCAACCCTACATGTTGTCGAACACACACAGTACACCTGCGGATTGTGCCACTACTCTGTTTTTAAGGGTAAAAGGGTTGATTTGACAGTTATTTTTAGACATTTAAAGAGATAAATCCAATGGATTACTTTACTAATAGGTGCAACCATATAATCTGTATTCAGTAACTGACTACATTTAGAAGTAATCTGACTCAACCCTGCTCATCAGTATCTGAGATTTTCTGTAAAAACTAATCAAGGAAGAAAAATATTATTTCTTAGTGTTTCAAATCTACATTTTCTCACGTCTGTACTGCAGTTGTGAGCTCTGAATGAGTACAAGTTCCCTGTTGTACCAGTCTATCGTGATTGACGCACTCTCATTCACCTCCCATACATTATGCATGACACGACACCATCAAGATGACTTACGTAGCCGCAGGCTCTGCAGTGGTGTCTCCGCCGTGTCAGAGCGTTGAAAGGCTCTTTGCACTTCATACACATCGTCACTTCGTTGTCGCGGATCCAGCGAGGGGCGCGCTTCCCCAGCTCTGCGTTCTGTCGCCGGGTAAAAACACAGGCTCATTATGACGGTGCACAATGGATTTCGACAGCTCATTTGTGTGCGTACGACTGCGATGTGGCACTTACAGACACTTCCTCCACGTCTTTCAAGGCGTTTTTGAATGATTCATTTTTTTGTTGGAAAATCTCAATGGTCGCCTGGAAAGCCTGAAGGATTAAAAAAAAACAAAACAATCAAACACACGTGTGAGTCACTTCACATTATCTTCACACACGCATAATAAAACGTGAAAATCATGTCCAATCATGGCACTGTATGTACCTTAATCCAGTCTGCCTTGTCTTGCTCTGAGCTGAAGGGGAAAAACACAAAGCCAGAATTAGCATTAAGACACTGAGAATGTATAAACCTCAACTTTATGTCACACCAACATAGCAGTTAGTTGTGGTCAAAGGGTTTATTTAGAGATTTACAGGATTTAAATACGGAGCTTGTGTGTGCTGTGGTGGTCGTCCATACTGAAATTATACAGTATGTGGTGCAGATTACCAGTGGGAAGCTCTGCAGGCTTATGTAACTTCACACTGGAAGAAGTTGAACTACAGCAAAGCCACCCATGGGAAAAATCTAGTTTGGTTAAAAGTCACACCGCAGTCAAAAATGTGCTTTTTTCCCCTCTCGTTCCTGCAGTTGAATATTTAAGCCTCGTCGTGTAGAATGATGTATGTGCCGGGTTTGATGCTAGAAGGCCGTCTTCACTTTCATTTGCTAAAAGTGTCTCTGATCTCACTGAAAATCTGATTTCGATGTTCCCGTGCATGTAAAAGGTCTAGAAGTTAAAGACCTCTCTCTGTGACTTCTTGACATCACTCTTCATCACTGTGTCATACATTTGCATAATTTATGCCTCTATTCACGGAGGAAGCAAAGCTAACTGGAAGCTGAAAACTGGTGACCAGAGACAAGAGAGGGGCTGAGGTGTCTCTTAAAAGGACCTCGTGTTGCACTTTGCGTGGTGTGAACTGCACCTGGCCTGTAGCTCCAGTGTCCTCTCCTTCCCCGACACCTGGAAGGTGTGAGGGTAATCCTCGTTGATCGTCTCCAGGACCTTCATGCCGTCGATGCCAATCCGCGTCCGAACGGTGTACTTCGTCCCCCCCAGACTGAACTTGGGCACACAGTACAGCAGCATGTTGTTGAACTGGCAGCAAAAAACAAAAGGAACACAACACGTTTTAGTGATGGCAGAACATGTGTGAGAACAGATCAGCGCTATTCTAGCTGGCATTGTTTTTCCTCCAGTGGGGGCTGTCCTGCGCACAGCGGGTAGCGCGAACTACGCGGACGGGGAGACATTCAACCTGAAGCTAATAAGAAACAGCCGCGACGTAATCACATCATCTGGCAATCTCAGTAATTGAGAGATTTGTTCATGTGCCCCCGGTGTATCCTCACATGGAGGTGTTCCTGGCTCCAAATGATTCACTTGTTTCAATTGACTTGTGCAGAGGAAGTCTCGCGCCAGCATATTTCCCTGCAGCGTCCTTAATTGGATAAGAAGGCGTTTTTGTGCCTGACGGTTTTCTCTTACCAGGAAGAGGTACCGCTCCATGGCCGAGGTGTTCCTGGCTGCCAGCTTCAGGATTTGGCCCTCCTTGATGAACTCGTTGGAGGGGTTAACGATGTCCTCCTCCTCGCCCAGCATCTCGTATATCTCTATCAGCTTCTTCAGATTCTCCTACATGAGGATGGGACATTTCATTTTAGTCAGATGCGGATGAGCCGGAGAGATTCTGTCTCGGTTTGAGACGTCTGTACTTACAGATTTCCGTATGGCGCTGTTGGAGTGAGTAGCGGCCGTGGCGATGATTTCTAGCGATTCTGGAGGGGGGGAAAAGATGGGTTACCTTAAGACAGGCTGATTGAAATAATAATGCCTCCTTGGAGTTTAAGGCGTTTCCGACTTACTTTCTGCATCTCGTCGGTCGGAGTCGTCCTCAGGCAGCTTCTTCAGATAGTCTTTGAGCAGCATCTCGTAGCGAGGGACTCTCTGCACGGGCTCCAGCATGTGATGCTGAAGCGTCAGGAAGCCACAGGCCTCTTGACTCTGTCCAGATATAACCGCACCAAAAAGCAATATAAGCTCACTTTTTACATTCTGTAGCAAATTTTGTGCATGTGAAATATGCTTATCCAATGATAAATGCTTTTATCCGGACTGGACTTTGGTTGGCGGTACCTGTATCTCCTGGATGATGGCCTTGAATTGAGGCGAACGATCAGTCCACTGTTTCAGCAGCTCCATGGCCTTGTCGAAATTCTTCACGTACTCTGCGTACATCTTGAGGAAGGGTGTGAGTTTCTGCAGGATGTCTCCGATGCGAGGCGTGGACGCCCTGCAGGGAGGGAGAGGAGGAGGAGGTAGGACTTGTTAGACCTGAAGTCGTTGCTCTAATGCTCCAGAGTGTTGCTATTCAGTACAAAGACAGAATGTGAATTTCATTTCCGCCGAAGCTCACCATTCTCCCATGCGTTTCTCCAGGTCTGGAAGCAGAAACTGGCTGTGGAAGGTGTGGATGGAGGAGATGTTGGAGAAGATGTTCTTCACCACCTCCACAGGGAACGTGCCTTTATTTGCCTCCTCCATTAGCTTGAGACAGAACACCTGAAGAGCCGCGCACAACACAGAAACGATAAGCGATATGTAAAGGAACGGGCTCAAGTTAATTCAGTTTCTTGCTGTTTTCACATCAAGATTCTCTTCCTGTGCAATGAAAACAAAACAATACAAAAAAAACAAAACAGAAATGAACCGGCGCTCTCTCCGAGTTCCTCACCTGGTCCAGCAGATTAAGTCTCGCCACGTAGGCCTTCTCTGTGTGCAAGAGCTCGCTGGCGATCTTGAACAGCTTCTGTTCGTTTGTCTCCTGAGAACAGAGGGGACATCACTGTGAGTTTTTACACGTGTGGTGATCTTATATAACTTCTGCTCATTAGTGGCTTGGCGAGATGCGAAAGTGATCTTATTCTGTTGGGCTAGGAAGACAGCCGCACCGCCTCACAGCCTTGCACAATGACCTTTTCCACTCTCGTACTTCTCTAATGGTGAGTAATTGGTATTGTCATCGAAGGCTCAAAGGAAAATGGGACCATATGAGCTCTTTTGAGACACTGGCTGGAGCTAAAAAAAATAAATAAAAATAATGCAGAAGTGTGGTATAAACGGTCTGTAGAGCATGAATTTGAGGTCACTTTTATATTCCCACATCATTGTCATTTTATATGTGACACTTGGCAAGTTCCTGTTTGGTTCAGATTACTGATATAAATATATAATATAATATATAACAGCCTCCAGGGAGTGAATAGCTGAGGAACAACATGTTTGCATTATCTACATATTGTGCATTTCCTTGTACTGACTCAGGTTCAACGCCTCAGTGACTCCTCTGCTGCTTGAGCTCAGGCATGTACTGTTAGGTGTTACACAGCGGCATGTAGCACTCACGCGTGTGTCCACAACACTGGGCCGATGGTGGGCTAGACTGTGGCCAAACTGAGGCTTTCAGAACAGGAAATGAAAATATAGAATAAGGGAAATGGCTCTTAATCAAACAAAGACACAAACATGTCTGACAGAGGTCTGTGTGAAAGGTCGATCAGCACGACAAAGTGTAGCCTCAATATCCACTCAAAAAACATCCCGCATACTGATCGGACGACCTGCGGCATGCTGGGACAGTTTCCCCTGACAACGACCGTGGCAGCAGAATATTTCGCACCGTGCAACTGCAAGGAACAAGTACCTTCCTCTCTCCTTGGTTTCAAGTGTCCCAAGATCATTCATTTCAACATAATTCATTTGTCAACATGTTCGCAATGCTGCCACTTCTCTGCTGAGTTCGTGAGACGTATTTTCTTTTCCCCAGGCATACTATGTTACAGAGTAAGAGAAATGGAGTACATTTGACAATTTTCAGGCTGAGGTATAAAACCAGGTAAAAACAAACAAACACACGAATAATAAAGAAACAGCTGATGAAGTCTTAAAACTGAATGTATCTCCAAAGACTGAACCAGTTGTTCCCAACCGTTTTTGACTTGTGACCGCTGACAGAAAAGGAACTGCGATTGTGTGTAACTGGGGCCACTTTCAGATGTCTTTGAGCCGTTAGCAGTTCCACCCAAGAGTGAAACCTCTTAGATGGTTTCAATTAAATAACTGCTCGGGCCCCAAAGAGAGCAAAATATAATACACTTCACTTCTGATATTCTTTTTTTAGATTTAATATCAATACAAAAAAATCCCAAGTAGGTCATATTCGAGTTGCAGAATGTCTTCTTTTTTTCTTTCCTCTCTCGTTAATCATCGCATGACCTATCAACTACATCTTGCGCCCCTTGGGAGGTTCTGTGTGAAGTCTGATAACTGTCCTGAATCAGCGCTGGCTGGGTCTGATGACTGCAGTCTGCGGAGTAAAGTGGTCACATTAGCTGCCACTAGCATCACACTGCGAAATCCACACTCAAACTTTCTGAAGTTGAGATGAATTGTGGGTAATGCAGGCGCCAAGACAGGGAAATCTTTGGCTCTGCTGCATGAACGTGATCAGTGCTTACTAACTTGTAGTGGACTATTTCCACATGGTTCTATTAGTATTCATGTAATTGATCTACTAAATGTAAAAGGCACCTAGCTTAACAGATTATTTAAGACTTTGTTTTCCAACAACTGACACAAAGAGTAGAACTCCATGTTAACTCAAGGTAATTCCACAAACAGCAAAAACAATCTGATTCGAAAACTGATCAAACAGCTTGACTGACTGACTGGATTTGACCACAGATCGCACTCATGTCCAAAAAAAGAAGACTCAAGTTCACCACGGAAAGTTTCAACTTGACAGAGCTCTCAGTCAGGAACACAGCACCAGTAAAGATATCAGTTGTTCCTCTTCGATGCCAGGGAGACTGTGTTTGTTTTGCGCAGGGGAGAAGACAGAGATTGATCTGAACCTGAGATATTTATAATCCGCAGTCACCAGCAGGGAGTTCACTGAGGCACGAACTCAGCTGCTCGAGCGTCGGACATCTGCTCGGCCCTCGCAGATAATAGCCCCTCGGAGACGCGCGCACACGCTCCTGTAACTCGACCCTTACGGCGTTAGAGTAACCCCTGGTTGAATTAGTTCGGAAGATTTA
This sequence comes from Diplodus sargus, assembly GCA_903131615.1. Lineage (NCBI taxonomy): Eukaryota > Metazoa > Chordata > Actinopteri > Spariformes > Sparidae > Diplodus > Diplodus sargus. The sequence goes on from CAEMYA010000008.1 coordinate 2,822,698, forward strand.
ATTTCACTTAGAGCTCAGAACATAAATCAGTGCTGAAGGTCTGAGACCTGAGAATATCTGAGACTGCAGAGCAACGAGACGGCTTTAAATATATGACACGGAGGATGTAAATACACTCAGCAGACATGCACGTACCTTCTGGTCTGTGCTCCCTTCTCCGTTCCTGTGCTCACTTTCTGTTCCACTGTCCTCATTCTTAGTATGGCTTTCTCTACCAGTCCTGTCTGTGTGTGGAGGTGAGTGATCATCGCGCTGTTCTGCGCTCCCGTCCCCCATATCTCCGTTCACCAGCCCGGCAGTCTCTATCGTCACGCTTGCACTGTTCCTCTCCTCCTTCTCCTTGTCCTGCTCCATCTGGGCTACCACCCCGTTAGACGCCGGCTTGTGAGCATCCTGCGGCGCAGCCGGTATTGAGGAGTCGTTCTCCTGAGTCCCCCCGGTCTCGCCGCTCTGCTTCTGGTGGGCACGGTGAGCTGGGCTGCAGTTGTTCGACTTGCTGGTCTGTTTCAGCGGCGAGGCGTCTCTCTTGGTCTCTGTGCTGCTGGTGGAACAGAGGAAAAGGCAAAAGAGGAAGTCGGTCAGTACGGCAAGAGCACAGAGAGACGAGATAGATTGCAGGAGTCTCTCCGAGCACGCTGATGAGGGAGTGTGAGACCCGACGGTGAGCAGAGAGCTTCTGCACGTGAGTGTGAGAGTTAAAAATAAAACTGTGGCGATGCACAAACTTCTTTCTGTGTTATGAGGCTGCTGAGAGCTGGTGTAGTGCAGAGGAAGTGTGTGTGTGCGTATGTGTGTGTGTGTGTGTGCGTGGATGAGCAGAGGAGGAATGGAAGTACAGTAATGAGCAGGACAGGAGGAGGGGAGAGGTACAACACTGCTCCTCAGGGACAGATCCTGTCCTACTTGCAAGGAGAACCCACGTTATATAGTGTGCTGGAACGTCTCTTCCATTCTTTGCCTGAGCATGAATGAAATGGAAAAAACAGTTTGCACAAGACGTTTTGATATACGGCGGAGGAATGGAAGCTAGATCAACACGCACACGCACACACACACACACACACACACACACACACACACACACACACACACAAACACACACACAAACACACATGGATGTACAATGTCACCATTCATCTGCTCCACATCCTGTACCGGCAGAGGGTCCAGCTGTTTCCCTGTAAATTACCCTCCGGGTTTGCAGCAAGCAGAAGCCTCCAGTAGCTACTGTGTCTCAGCTCGGCTTGCGGATCCCAACTCGGTCGCAAAACTGGCCACAAAAAAAACACTTCCGGGAGTCAAAGCATCCACCCTGTCTTGCAGAAAAGAAACGAGATAACCGACACAAAAATGAAAAGCCATGAAAAAAACCCATCGGCCACGCAGGTGCTTATTAGCTTCAGCTGTTCGCTGTTGCACCGACTGTCGCTGTCCGATAGAAACAGGAAGTATGTATAAATAGAGGAACAACAACAGGCTGGTGAAACACTCCACGGATGAATCACTTCTGGGCTGTCGGCCACCTGAGGTGCCTGTATTTGAGACAATACCGTCGAAACTCCCTCAGAGCAGGACTGAATAACACCGCGATTGGCAGACATTGTTTCATACTACTATATAAGAAAAAAACCACACGCGCACGGTTCACCTCGCAGTGTGTAGGTAGGTGCACACGGCAGTTCCTCTTTGCATATCCATAACACACCAAGCGTATCAGTGCATGACCGTGTTTTAAAGCAAGCAGAACGAGACGAGAGTTAAGAGCGGCTCCACTTGCCATGTGGCAGTCCTCTAAGGTGCCTTTAGTGCCATGTGAACCAGATTAGTATATTAGTAGGCTAATTCTGTTTCGCGGAAGCTGCGGGCCTTTCTCTTTTTTTTTTTTTTCTGTACCGAGGCCACTGGAGGGCTAATCCCCCACAGCCCCCGCGGAGTCTGAATGAAAAAGATGCACCCGTATACTCTGATTAACCTCGCTACGACGTGCGATCAAAGGGTGACGGATCCTGCTCGGATTTTGTAATTCTGTTTCCAGAGATCCAAAATAAGACTACAGACTGATGATACTGAGGGAGATCTCGGCAGGCGTGCCACTGCTCGCATTTTTCTTTTTTTCTTTTTGGCTCTACTGTATGAGCAGTTGTCCAGCGGGGACAAGGGCACCATTGTTGTGCCTTTCCACCACTTTCAACCGGCCTCCCTCGCACAGACAGGGCTGCAGCAATCAAATCGTACTTACATGACTTGAAAAAAGGAGGGGGGGGGAACACGCACTTGGAAGCCTGCATTAGATTTAGTAGATTCTGCCGGGAAGAGTTTGCGTAGAAGCCGACAGAATACTTACATCGACGCAACAACGCCTCACAATCAGTGTGGACACATTAAAGATAAATGCAAGGGATCTTACCTCGTTCTCCGGGGTTTCATCTCCCAGCACTGGTCCACAACTGAATGAGGAGCCGTGTTTCCCCCTTGCTAGTCTAAATCTCCTTTCATCCCCTCTGCTGACGCTTGGCCTGTCGAGCACGGGCTAATCTGGGCTTGTTCTGTCTACGGCGCTCGTCTGTGCTACTATCAATGAGTCAGGCTGGAGACTTTGATCGAGAGGACTTCTGCTTTTAATCCTTGAAATAACCGGCATAGGAAACGTTGGGAAAGACAGAGAAGTTTTCCGTCACCGCAGGCGTTGCGACAGCCTGAATGAGGACGTTTTTGTTACAAGAGGTATTAAGTGACGTGGTTGGCATTTACTCAGCCATCTGTCATGACGAACCCTGTCATGCTGGACACAGCACAGCTTGAATATTGAATGTACACTTTCACTGGATGACATTGCACAAGAGATTGAATGAAATGAGCAATTCCTCACAAAAACCACACAAACCAACTGCTTTAAAGCATACTTTCCTGATCTCTCTCACACACACACACACACACAACGCCAGGGGGTAAAGTGCACGTACCTGCTCTCCTCAAAGCGGCTGATGAGGTCTGACACTTTGGAGTGTTTCTTGTCCGTGTTCACAGCCCCTCTTCCTCTTCCCCCTCCTCCTCCTCCTCCGTCCTCCATGCCCGGTCTAAGCGATGGTTTCTGCAAGCGGCCCAGCGGGGTCGTGGGCTCCGTCACAGGGCTCTGGAGATGTGGTGGCTTTGGAGGCACTGGAGGAGACGACGGAGGAAATGTTAGTGACTATCTTGGACGCTGGACGATTGTTTTGATTTCACTCATCAGGGAATATGTCGCTGCACTGCGGAGTTGGACCTGAGGGGGGCGGTATAAGCTATGTCAAATGACCCCACACACAGGACACCGAGCTGGTAACGTGCTAAATGTGATAAATGAGTTACCCAGCTCAGCACAGAGTAATCAATCAGTTTCACTTGACTCACAAGTCATGTGTTAGGGCTTGAAGTTCCAGGATGATTATTAGCAGCAGAAAGAATGGAGCTCTGTCTCTTTTTTTATCTGTGTACAATGATTTACTCAGCGCAAATAAAAAGAGGAACAAGGCACAGGGTTCACTGATCCCGGGACATCTGATATAACTCTATTCCTGTTTTCACTCTCCTTGAGGTGGACTGAGAATGCTTTGGACCCACAAAGTAATTAGTGGTGGAAATAGTGCTGACATTATGTACGAAAGTACCGGTACAGCTACATCACTGAACTATTACCCAACTACAAGTAAAACCACTGACATCAAAATAATATAAAAGTAAAATAATAAAAGTTTCGCTTTACTCTCCATCTAAACGGTGAAATCCTGCTTTTATATTTTTGACTGAGCATTAGTAATGTAAAGATATAACATAAAACAGTATAACAGTCACAGGAGGTTTTTTTGAATTGAGTATCATTAAGTTTGCCTGATTATACTTTTACTCAAATAACATTTCCAATACCGTCACCTGTTCCAGAGCATTTCGCACAGTGTGCCACTTTTACTTCAGTAAAAGATCTAAATACTTCCTTCACCACTGCAGGTATACTGTAAATCCTCAGGCATGGCTGAATACATTGTGTCTCTGAAGAACGATCACATCACTGAACTCTTACTCAACCACAAGTAAAACCACTGACATTAAAATAATACAATAGGTAAAATAGCAAAGTATTCTTCTCAAACACTACTCAGAGTATGAATGACTTTTCAACCATTGGTGTTTAACACAATATTAACACTAAAGAACCAGGTCACTCTAGGTGAAAGGTCACTCTAAGACAATTAGCACGTGCGTGCCGACACCCTTCTCACTGACTCCACACATGAATCACAGACCGATACGATTGTGTCAACTGACCCTCCCACTCTGCGGCGATCGGCTGGATTGTTGTGAGTTGTCATTATGTACCTTGTGGTTTAGACAGCGAGGGCGGCCTGTAGCCAGGGCCTGTTCCATTGACGCCTCCCCTGCTCTTGTTAGTCGTCCCACCGTTCGCCCGATTCAGACACGCCTGCACACTGGGAGGGTTGCGGCGCTGGTGCGCCGGGCTGCTGCCTAGAGCTGAAGGACAGGGAGAAAAGAGAACAAGTCAATTACAAGAGGAACATGAAGACCTCTCTATTTTTATAAAAACAAGTGGAGGACAAGTAGGTAAATCTTCTAAATCCATGCATCAAATACCCAAGAAAATGTTTTACGGACCCCTTCCATAAGTCTCAGTGTGCCTCATACACTCAGACAGAGTTCCTCCTGAATCTCATCCCTCCTGACATTTATAAACATGGCTTACTGGCTATATATTCATTTCTGCAAATACGTTTATGATAAACAGCTGCACGGTAAATATTAGAGAGAGTCAGACAGTTCAGTTGATTATCCAGCTAACGATCCCGTTGATGATCAGCTCTGGCGAGGCTTTTTAGCCGACCAGCTGGCCACAGATGGTACAGCGTCAGTGTTTAGATAGAGGAGTCAGACCGATTTAATGAAGCGACTGGCAGTGTTTACAGTAGCCTAGATCTGCCTCTCTCTCTGACCTCAACAGCACGCACGCACGCACACACACACACACACATACACACACACATACATGTGAAACGTGTGTACTTTAACATGCAGCCCAGTAAGGCAAATGCCCATATTTGGTTCTAAATAGCCAGTAGGTTCTCTCATTACTTTACGAGCTATTAGTTTCCATTTAAGGTGGTCACTTAAATGGGTGTTTGTGATTTAACAAGTGGCGCTGATGTATGGGTTTGTACGCAGAAATCAATGTAGCTCTGCGCTTAGCTATCCTGCAGGGATTAACAGTGTGTGTAGTGCAATAGCGATGGATGTGACCTTAAAGGATTCAGACATACAGTTTCGCACCAGACCTTCAGACGCCTTTTATAGGTATCTGTTCTGTTTTCAGTCAGGAACGTCTAGCACAAAGACAGTAAGGTCTAGTCAACCTTTGTTTGGCGCTCAGAGATGCTGAAATGGAAAGAAACGTTTCGCGACTTGTTAATGCATTGATCGACCTGGTTTCACGCCTGAAAATAGTTAAAACTTTAGATGCATATACTATCAAAAAAATCTCATCTGCAACTAGAAAGGCAGAGCGCGCATAAGTCCACCACAGACCAACAGTCTCCTTTAATTCAATCAAGCCGAATCCAGTATCAAACTTGACAGTCCTGCCTCAGCCTACATTTGAACTTTTTGACCATGATTTAAGACCACCACATGTAGTAGCCACATCAAAACAATCACTCATAGATACCAGCCACCTCAATAGGCTTGGGTTTTTTTCCCCATCAATATGCATGTATTATTCTCAGAGAAATTAAGGAAAATGAGCAAGAAAATGAAAAGTTAAAAGGGGGGAAGAAAAAAATTGCCGATCCCCACTAAAATGTAATTGGGTCTATTCTGGGCTGAGACCCATCCACCATCAAAGTTTCATGGGAATCTGCTAATTATTTTTTGTGTAATCCTCCAAACCAACAAATCAGCACACGGGCACGCATGAAAACATAACCTCATTAGTGGAGGTGCCTATTTTAATAATCGATAGACTTTTTTTGAGCAACAACCCAAAGAGTCACCAGCTAAGCTATGCTAGCAGCTCGTTGGGCCTGTCTTTGAGCTAAATGACAATATGCTCACAGTGATGATAGTAACCTAATGTTTAATATCAATGCATAATCACAAGTTCATAAGTCATAAGTCAATTCACCATTTCAATTTACCCTGCAAGCATGCTAACATTAGCTTATTAACACTTGTTGTAAATATTACGGCAGACACCTCACTTGCACTGCTTTTCTTTGTTTTGTGTTTGAGCAAATTGGGTTTGGGGGTTTTCGACTGTGAAATCTGAAGAAGCTTGGGTTTTAGGAAACTAGAAAGTGGGCCTATTTTTCACTGTTTTCTTACATTTTACAGGTCAATGTAAAATGGCAATTTTATCTAGCAAAATAAACGTAAAAGATTAACTAATAATGAACATATGTCAGCTTCATCCCTAAATAAGGTTTAGGGCTCACCCAATTACAGTATATCTGAAAACCAGCATCCTGTTGCAAACCCTGGCTCTAAATTACATGAACAACTGATATTTGAGTGAAAAACACTCTATATGGTGTACCCTTTTCAGATGCAGTTTAAAGTTACTGCTCAGGGGGCCCCTTGTTTATTTCCTCTTACAGTGATCTTTATCCTACCAATCCTGAAACAGAAAGAGAAAACAACAACCACAGAATCATATAGTCACAGTTTCTATTTTTTACAGCCTGACCGTAATTAAAGACAACAGCTCTAGCAACCGTCTGACTGGAAACGGTCCCACGCTGCGTTTGGGAGGGCAGACTTTCTAAACAGGGCCCCAAAATTACCAATCAATCCTGCAGGCGGCCTCAGGAATTTCTCTTGATTACGTGCTTGGCTTCCCCTCGAGGCCACATTAAGAGATCATAAGAAAACATCATGCGCCATATCATGCATGTAGGCTAAAAATGAAGATTGTACTGCACATATGCCATTTATCCGGGATGATTGCAAGGGGTCCCACTCGCCACAGCCCGGCTTCCTCTGTGAGGGTTGTTATTAACTGTGTCAAACACCAGTCCTTCAGCTGTAAATCGCCTCAGCTTTCACTTGAGCCTGAGAAAGTCATGCAGGTATTCTAAGTGTCACTGCTCACGATAAGAAAAGAGAGATGTAAATAGAGATATGAGTAGATGTGTCTGGAAATGTAAATGTATTTGCCTCGGACGTGCAAACCAGTTCTTTTGTAAGCTGCACAGAAAATGATTTCCAGTTAAGATGATTCTATGCTCTTATAAATATAAGGGAAACAGTCAGTTTCTTCGGTGAAAACAAGACAATCTCTACTTCCTTTCCCAGAACTGGAGTGCTTTCAGGAACTGCTGCTCCTGGTAACACACTCATTCTGGCATCTTCTCATTAAAGCTGGCTTGGCACAAGTGACAGACCGCCTTGTACAGTAAATTGGTAGCAGCCAGCCACCACCCTGCAGAAACACTTTGATTATCTTACTCCGTCTGTGTGTGCAGAGAAAGAAACCCTGCTGTCTGGGTGTGAGATGATACAAACAGAAGAGGAACTTCAGCTGGACTTAACAGACACAATGATACTTGCTTCTGATCGAAATACTGTCAAGCTACTTTTTTTTTTACAAAGAAACTGAAAAGCTGTTGGAGCTCAGTTGTAATCCAGGAAGTGCGAGTTCACACATCAAACTGAGACTTAACCTTTGCCTCAGTCCTTGTTGAAGGATGGTGAGACTCGCTGCCATGGCGATCAGCCGGTTACCTTCAGACCCTTTTTTTTTTACAACCGAGTGGACCGAGCCTGAATGGCATCTGCTTCTATCTCAATAAATCCAAAACCGCACAGCGAGCGAAAGAAAATGAGAAACGCTCGCGTAAAGGTCAGGTGTCAGTGAGACAGAACAACCTGTGCTGGCTGGCAAAGTGCTCTGCGCCATTTGATTTTATCTTAAATATCCACCACGCTTATCTGACAACATGATCGTCATCTTCCCACAGTGACACGGAGATGTGTCAACTCTCTGAAACCACCCAACCAGATCCATTTTCTTTTCAAGGAGAACCAGTAGTGAGAATTCACTTTAGACATTTACCTGAGCTCAGTGGATTGTGTGCAGATGAGTGTGTGTGTGTGTGTGTGTGTGTGTGGTCAGCGTTGCCAGTACTACAGCGTGAAAGGCATCACCCCCCAACCCCACTCCACAACCCTCCAGCTCTGCCACATCACAGCAGTAGGAGACTGAATTCACTGCAAGGAATGTACCGCTCCGACACAAATATCTTTCTCCGCAACAAAAAAACAAACCGTGTCCGAAAATAGGGGAATCATCCCAGCTTGTGCCCAAAATAGTTTGGCTCCAGGGATGGCAAGGTTGGTTAGTTTGTTGGTCACACACACACACTATCTGGTGATCCTCAACAACATGTTGTACACATTTCTACTATTATGGCTCCTAGAAAAGGAATCCTAATGACTTTTCAACTTTAGCTCCCACACTAGCTGCACGGTACTGAAAAATCACTCTTACTCTTAGTCTGATTTAGAAAGCACATTCAAGTAACTGGAGGCAACAAAAGCACCATTTCTTTGCACAAATAATAAATATTGGCACCCCAATACCTGGCGGACTATGTATGGTGTGCTCTTGCAGGACTAGCTGATTAAGCTGAGTTAACAGTCATGCCAGAGGTTTTATTCTGCACAGCGTTGAGCAAAATGCTAATGACACCATGCTAACATTCTCACAGTGACAACACAGTCACAGCAGCATGTTATAGCTAAGCAGGTATACTATTTTTTCATATTTACCGTCTAATATTTGCTTATTAGGACCAGCACAAAGCTTTCCAGTACAGTGTTTTAACCTGTATAAAAGCACAATTTGGGTGAATATCAGGATGTGACAAAGAAACGTTGATACATTTCACACGAAGGCACTCGTCAACCTGCTGGTGGCGCAAGAGGAAAATTCAGGGGCTCACCTGACTCACCAATCATTGGGATTTGGGCAGTGTTGTTAAAAAGTACCCAGAAGTCATACTTGAGTAAAAGTCTTTAAGTATCTCACATAACAAGTATCAACGGTAATTTTCTTGCAATAAATGCACTTATGGATCAAAAGTAAAAGTACAATAGCACATATATTCTGTATACTATGGGTACTTTGGAATTATCAGGTCCAATATTGAGCATTTTTAAAAATTAATATTATTCAGTGTTTTATCTGAAGTATTTGAAAATGCGCTGCTTTGGTTCTGATGCGGCATGCAATCTGCAAAGTAACAAGTAGCTTCAGTATTACAATAAATGTTATACGGCAAACGTCCAATGAGTACCTCAAAACTGAGTAACTATACTTTATCAAATTGTATGGCAATCCATTTTACACTGTAGGTATTTAATTCTTGAAAAGTCTTGGTGGACCCACAGACCAACACTGTCATCCCAGGAGCCTTGCTGCGAGCATGGTTCAAAACAAACTTGCCGACCTTTTCAACAATGCACTTAAACGCACCATGAGATGAAAGTCTGCAGCAGAGTCTGAGAAACGTTCTTGTCCTCCATGACCAAAAACAAACTACTGCCTTTGCAGACAGTCAGGTGTGTGTCAGTGGGTTAATCTCAACTCAGCGTCTCAGTCAAACACCGTTAAGTGAATGTACAAAACATTTCTACCTCACGCTCATGAGATCAACACTTCCCTGAAGCGTTGTCAGGCAGGCCTGCCTGACCTGTCTTTTACGTGTCTCTCCTTCCAAACCCCCGCTGGCTTAATGTGTGACGATACTTCAGTTTCTAGTTCTCCAGGTGAACAAAACAAAGGCACACCTGTGTGTGTGTGGCTCAGTGTGTCCCCACCCTGCCAGACACAGCTTGAAACTAAAGCTTTGTCTTCTCTCGGCTTTGCCTCTCGGCCCCACGGGCTCCACATTCATATCACACGGAATGTCTGAGAGGACTTATCACAAATTCTGCTTCTTCTTTTTAAATGGGTTGGCACATTAAAACAGGGTCTGGGTGGCTTCTACGCTGCAGCAATGTCAGAAAAAACAAGACAAGACTAACAGGAGAAAATCTCAGTTAGTTGAAGATTATCAGAAACCCTTCACATACACAGTCTTCAGCAAGTGTTGCATTACGGTCGAAGTAAATTACAGAGTGCAGTGATGTGAGCGTGTTTGCATATGAAGTGATTTATTAAATGAAAGGCTCGCTCAGTGGCAGAGTGCAAACATTGCAACATGCTCAAAAACCGACGGATAACACAGCAGGTCAGCCTGATAGCATACAAGCCTGTTTTATTACCAAAGTGTGATTGTGTGTTCTGCTGTAAATAACTTTAAATCAAACGGAAAAAAAACCGTCTAACAAGAAGTGGAATAAGAGAGGATCACACTCAGGGCAAGACAATCCGAGAGGAATCAAACATAGAGAGCAGAAATAAATCCCTGCGGATGAACTCACCCCGCGCTAGAAACCGAGAGGAAAACTGTGTATCCTCCTCAGCGAGGGGCCACGCTGTGTGTGTGAGAGTGTGTGTGTCCCAGAAGAGCACGACTAAGTTTAGGCTCCATGCGATCTTCCCAGGCAGCGCTGCCTGTGAGTGACTCAGCTCAGCGAGGAGAAACTAGAGAGGGACATGACTCCTCCTTTGCTCTCGCTCACACACCCCCTATTTAAGTGGCTTTTAACAAAAACAGCGGCGCGCACACACACACACACACACACACACACACACACACAGTGGTTCACAATACACAACACACTCCTGCATTGCAGAAATCAGCAGTATTAAACCGATCAGGGAGTATGAAGCTGTGCGGTACATGCATGATTTAGGTGCTCTCCAGCTTCCCCTCACCTGTTGGTCTCATCCGTTTAAATCAGATCATAAAAGCATCAAACAATGACGAGAGAGTTGGTGGGAAAATAGACTGACCCGCTTGCACAACAGCCGTTGCACTTCTCGTTCCGTCGACGCCTGTCATCATTCAGTCGCTCTGATCAATGATTAACAATCAGCAGAGTGAAGCGGCCCCTGGAGCTCCACGCACCACTCCTCTCATCTGCCTGCTGCGCTCTAAATGAAGCCCAGAGCCTCTGATCTATTATTTCAAGCCACCATCCCGTCAACTTCATCTCCTCGGGCACAGTTCTCGTGCAAATATTTAAGACGCAGGAACAAGATGGGCGAGTTAAGACGGTCGACAGTCTGAGCGAAAAGTGGATAAACATCTGGTGAAAGCCACTGACTTTGTATGAGTTTAAGGGAGCACTACGTAGTTTGGGAACGGAATTTTAATCCGACAAGAAAGATCTTTATTGACACCTAAACAAACAAATAATAAATAAACAGACTCTCTTCGTTTCAATGATCGAATAAACCAATTTAAAGGACGACATAGTTTCATATTGTTATACTGCGTTTACATTTGGCGGACCCTGCCACCCCTCTAGCTTCAAACAGTGTTCTGGGGACCTTATTTTCCTCCGAGAACAGCTTGTTTATGCAGTTAGGGAAAAAATAAATATTTCTGACTTTGTATAATTACCTCATTAATACTGTAAATATTAAAAGAACATGAATTCATTCTCCCAAACTACATAGTGCCCCTTGAAATCTGCAGCGTACCTGAAATTGAAACAAAGATCCCAGGAACACGCTACTTCATCATGAACAAGATGTACCTTTTGCAGAAGTCGGCACAGGGAACTGCGAGTCAACGTCCTCCATGCTCTGTACGTGTCCTCTGAGCAGAGCTTCAGAGTGTCTGCTGATCTACGGTGTTACATGTCAACGTTGAAGACAACACAAAAAAAGACAACACAGGAAGCTTCAGTTTAACCTTTGTTTCAACCAAGCCTGTGATGTCTATGATAAAGCGAGGGGTATGTGTGAATGTGTGTGTGTGCGAGACGTGAATTTTGAATACAAATATTCACACTCACACTCTCACATCGTGCATCAGCAGAGCAGGATTCGGAGAAAATGACAGCGATCATTTTTAAACACGTTTGACCAGCAGAGATCCCTTCTCACATTCTTAACATTTCACATAATTGATGCAAAATCTATGTCTGAAGGGATAAAGATGAATGTCCCAGGGCGATAGAACTCAGAGTAAGTGTGCGTGCAACGGTGACCAAAACTGCACACTCATGCTCGCGTCTCTGTGTGGCAACGATTATTTGTAGCCAGTAAACACTTTGATGCAGCCAACATCTGCAGCATTATCGTTGGCAGGGTCTCAGCGGAGCCCCGACAGACGGGACTGACTGGCACCCAACCTGGCACTTCCGTAAAACTGCATTCAAACACTTCCATTCACTGACTATTATGCAGGAAGTACAGGAAATGTGTTTCCAAGCACCTGGTTACTTCGAAAAGCCACATTTACATGCTGCTGGTCCGTAATCGGATTTTCGGATTTATGCCCTCAATTTTGACGCTGAAACCTGTGGTGCTTTTGTGGCGAAGCATTTGGACTGAGGGCTTAATGAAAGGACAGGTTCTCTGGTGAATCATCTAACCCTTTATGTGCAGGATTGGTTTAGTTCGGATCATTTCTTTTCATGGATTCAACTGTTTTATCCACATTTTCACTTCATCCTCTTCATTCATTCTGCCGCAATAAAAAAGACTTTTCCTATCTGATTTCTTCATCTTGTGTGAGCACAAGGTTTCTCTCAGAGTCTGTTGTTCTCTCACCTCGATCAAAGAAACTGTTCTGATTCTAATCAAGTGTAAAAAATGTGGTTACTGCCAAAAGATGAGAACTACAAATGACTTAGGTGCAGGTGTTATATTTTCATGTTTCGATTGGTTACAACTATTGCCTGAAAATGTCTTATCTAAAATTAAATGCAACGATTTTGCTGCTTTTGCTTTAGTGGCTCGATGTGGGTAAAATTGGTTACGGTGTGTTTTTCGCTGTGCTTCTTCCCATTATGCAGCTATCCTACATGAATTTGTTGCTAAATGGTTAGCACACCTTTTCACACAGCGTGCAGCAACACGACACCCCGGCCCCTGCCCAGACAGAGCTGACCTTCTATAGGTTATCGTTAGCTCCAATGCAGCAAAATGAAAAAAATAAACACTTTGCTGACCCATTCAGCAATGAAAAGTTGGCAATAAAAATACATTCAGGGGCATGTGCAAAATATAGGGACATGTGACTCACTGCTACTTGCCACCTACCTAACCACAGTCACACAAAGACAACACTGACACATGCACACAGACAGACAGACAGACAGACANNNNACAGACCGATAGACACACACACACACACACACACACACACACACACACACACAAAACCCCATTTTAAACATTTCCTGGTGCCCTATATCAGTCAATGAGATTAGAGAGTGTAGTTACAGTACATGTCTGGCTCTGCCCTGGTACACGAGGCGTTCATGCCGCACATGCTGTGTGTATGCGTGTGTGTGTTTGTGTGTGTGTGACAGACAGGGTGACAGATAACCAGCAGGAATGGAGGATTAGCTGTTTCTGTTCAACTACCCAGACTTTCTTCAGATTAACTCTGCCTCATCTCCTAATCCAAGGGCCAGCGTGAGATTAGAACCCCAGTCGGGCCCGGAAACAGGAGGCGGGCCGGGACAGGGGAGGTGTAACAAAGAGGAGCAAGTGTGGGGAGGTGAAAGGTAAATGAGAAGCGGAGAAATGGGAACAGCGGGAACTATTTCGCAAGGCAGAGGGGGATGTGTTAAAGGCAAAAAGTTTCGCCAGTGCCGAGGAACGACGGGGATGAAACAGACAGGAAGGAGGAGTGAGGGCAAGAGGAAAACAGACGAGCGCAGAGAAGACTGACAGATGAAAAGCCAGATGGAAGAGGGGCGAAAGGATGGAGCATGGGGGGATTTGCGAGAGGGAGCGAGACGCTGCACATGAAGAAGAGAGAAAATGAGAAAAGGTGAAAAATAGGGAGGCACTGGGGGCTGGAGGAAAGCACCCATTCATCACGCTGACACACACACACGCTCACACACGGGTTTGATATAAAAATAGAGCAGAGACCAGCAGCTTTCTTCACGCCCCTGCATAGCTGTGAGCTGCAGGGAGCAGTCCCCTCCACAGTACCACACTGCCACCCCCTCTCTGCACATCAACCTCATCTCAAAGTTTACCTAACGGAGGCCAACCTACTTTTAAGATCTCACTGAGTTTGGTTTAGGTTTAGAGAGGACTGAGGGGCCCCACACTCTCGCCGGATAACGATTTCGCATGCAAATACGCGCAGCCCTCCCGCCGTGAGTCAGCGCTGGTGACTGACGAGCAACAAAGCTTTGCATCTTAATTCGGCTTGTGGCGCGGTATACCTCCCACACATCACAAGATGAGGATCAGGAAGAGGCATAAAAAAAAAATATATATATATATAAAGGGCTGCGTCAAAACCCCAGCGCAAACGCAGACAGGCCCGAAAACCACAGGAAATGAACAACCTCCTCACATCTACGCACAAGCAGAGCAGCGAGAGTGCTGTACACTTATTAATTGACCAACAAGAGCAGCTGTCTGTGCTATGACAAGAAAAATCTGCATTCAAAGGAGAAAGATAA
>CAEMYA010000008.1:2844893-2856680 GCA_903131615.1 Diplodus sargus
CACACACACACACACACACACACACACACACACACACACACACACACACACACACACACACACACACACACACACACACACACGCACACACACCACAGTAAACTCACTCACACCAACAGCACTCTCATATTTGTATTAAATCAGTCAAGTTGAACCGTGCAGAGATGCCCCAAGGGTATTTCTTCCTGTAATTGAGCTATGTTTCCATTCAGTGTCCTTGCAGCCCGTTTATAATCAAAACATCTCAAGAAACAACCAAACCTTCAAATTTCCCATCTGCTCGTCAAAAGTAAACCACTTCCCGAAGCTAAAAATACAGCCCCATCTCCCAAAATAACCCCCTGAGAAATTCTGACAACATGATGCTCGTCGGCAAGTTGTTGCTCATCTGACGCTGCTATAACTCATGCTGTCCGACGATGAAAACAAAGACACGCACTCGGTCATATTCTAATGCGCTGAGCAAGAGGCACCGAGCCACAACAGAGGCCTTGTACACAGGACCAGACAGCGCATGACATTTGTGAAAGGTTGCGGTTGACAGATATTGTTCAGATGATTTCACAAGCTGAACTCTAACTGTCACGAGGTGAGTCTGAATCATTGCAGGGACGATTAGGACTTGACTATTTTACTGTTTACACTCAAAAACACAGTACCGTCAAGTACTGCACATGTTGAAGCAGTGTACATGAGGCTTTAGACAGAACACCACTCCATATATAAACAGTTTGGATGGCAGTGTGTTCTCTCAGGCTTTTCTCCGAAAAACATGACATGCGAGAGGGGAAGTGTTTTGACGTTGATTAAGCAATGTGTTTATGTTCTCTCATGAGAGCTGCAAAGGTTAGCATGTGCTCCTAACTTAGCTTTTGACCGACATTTGTAAGTCAGTGAAAATCCCCACCCTTAAAGCCTTTTGTGACGTTCAAACAGAAACATAATGTTTGAAAGTACAAACACTGAAGAGCAGGCTACATCTTCATCATCTCTCAGGTGCCTGTCAAAGTATGCCAAGAATTCAAACGGAGTTATGTACGCATGAAATACGAGTCAAAATTCCCCTCATCATACTTCTTCATTCTTGAGGACCAGGCTAACCAGCTCTACCATGTGTAACAAATACAAAGCTGTTCCTTAAAGTAGAAGTTCAGCCAAAAATGAAAATACAGATATGATCTAATCAACCCCATGCTGATGGAGTGTCGAGATAAAGAAATCATGGTCCACGTTTCTGGGGGCAAAACGGTGTTGCAGCATTCTCCTTAACAACTGACACAAATGGGGACTTGTTTTAAAAATGTAAAAAAAAAAAAAAATACACAGACAACAGAAAATGGCTCCATACAACTCATCTGCCCTAATCCAAGTCTCCGGAAGCCCTGAGATCCTGAATTGCCTTTGAAAAACATAAATTATGCCCTTGACGCATGGCTGACCCACATGAGATGGGGGTGTGTGCTAATGGCTTTTAGCTTAGCAGCTACAGTGAATACTTTGGTTTAAAATGGGCATAAAAAACGTCTCTTTGAATCAATTTGGGAATGATGCGCTTCCAGAGCCTTGGGATTACAACAGAAATGCTCCAGAAATGTCTTGTGGACGATGAAACTGAGTAGATAATGACTCTATTTACAGTTTTGAATGAACTTATCCTTTCATTTTGTTGTAGTCTACATGGGTATCTAATCATCATCTAATGTTGATGATGACTTGTTGCCTGAGACATGCGACTTTAATCTCTGCCTTCTGGCTTGATCTCATGTGTGCAGCCACCAAGTTTTACAGAGTTCTTGTTTTAAAATGAGGCAGTTATGAAAAGTCAACTAGGCATATGACCCCCCCAAACCCCCTTGCGAAGCTAGTGCTAGCTCAATTATCGATCTACAACTGGTAAAACACAGTAAAATGAAAGCTGGCATTTCAGTTTGCAAAGCCCAAGTATCCTCCTACCTGAGTGGTAAAGATTTACTGTGCGGTGCTTTGCGAACCATCAATTCATTCAGCACATCAGAGTTCATATCAAAATACTCCTGATGAATTCTTAATTTGGTCCGTCTTAAATGTCTCTTTGTTTATCTCCGTCTATTGATTCCACTGCACTGGAGAAGCAGCGAGCAGCAGAGATTCATGCTAAGCAGATCGGACTCAATGCATTATGGATGAAGTAAATAGATGCTGAACATAATGCCAATCAAACAGCGTGGGTAAAAAACTTTGCGGCTCAAACGGGATCATTGTGCTCGGTATGAATGAGCCCCTCTGACCGGAGCCACTGGAGCCCATATTCTCAGAGCAGAGCTGGAATGCACAGACAGCCCTGCAACCCTGAATGCAGGCCTGCCCGCTGCCAAGACGCTAATGAGGCAGAAAGAGAAAGAGAGACGACCAACATTCAACTCAAAATAAACTTCCTCTTTAGCCGATAAAGCTTGCGCTGAAATTATATCCCCTCTTCCTCATTTCTGACGCCACGTATGTCAAAAAAAAAAATCCTCTCTTTTAACCGGATTGGGACTCTCCGTAGCGCTCACGAACTGACTCGTCTGCTTTTCTGTACGTCTGCATTCACACGCCCGAGCTCACGCAGCACTTAATCTGACACGTCCTGCTGGAATGAAGTGTCAAACAGCATCAGCATTTCTGCTCTGTGTCACAGGAGGCTCAGCAGAAAGACGGAGACAGAATGACAAGACAGCTGCCAAAAACAGAGCCGGCGATGCCTGTGAATGGCAGTGACAGGGCGTTTTCAACTGTAGCACTCAGAGAAACTAAGAGGGACGAAGGAACGAGCTGTGTAATCCAAGTGAGGAGAGTGAGGAGGCAGGGAAGGTGAGGGGGAAGAGTCCTGTGATGACAGCGCTGCAGTTGCTGACAGAGCCCGGCAGTCAGATACAGGGCACAGAGGACTTATAGCCATGCAAATTATGCACGCAGACACACGCATGCATAGACACCTGCGAAAAAAAAACTAAAAAAGCTGAACTTCGGGGCTCTCGGAAGCAGACCATAAAGTTTGTGTCCGTGTGCGTACATCAGCATTCACTGTGGTTGAGGCTGTTTGTGCTTCTTCCTCCTTTCAGCTTCTCTTTAGAAACAAAATGTGCACCAATACCTGACCCCTGCATGTGACAGGTTCCCTTCAACCCTGAGAACATTGGCTTCATCAGCGTCTGAAAAGGCTGATTTTTCTCCGATGAAGCAACACCAAATGGCAGCTGTCCATGACGTCTTTTACAATTACGACACCCATCGAAAATCCCCGTCACTGATTCATATTTGAGCCACGGAGGCCGCCTCACCTATGAGCTCTTACACTGCAGTTGACTCCCAGTGAGCTTTTGGGATTTGTTGCAGGGACTTCCTTGATCCTGGTGGGCAAAGGCCCTCAGTGGGATCACACACAGACCCAGCGAGGTGTCTTGTTGGTGTAAGGGCTGCTGAATGCCTGCCTCCATCCCGGCATAAAACAGCAGGATCCGATAACACCCCTGCCACTGCATGCCTGCCTGCCTGCCTGGGAAGCCACGCTTAGACAGTGGAGGAAGCACTACAGAAAATATATTGCTGCAGATAAAGTTAATGGTTTTAACTGCAGAGATAGCCAGCCAAATGAGTTAGAGCGAGTGCACATAGCAGGGAGATGGAGAGAGGAGATTGAGAGAAAAGGCCTGAAGCCATTACTTGTCAGATAATACAAAAAGTCATTATTGCAACTATTTATTATTTTCTAAATAACATTCACAAAGCCATTTTTCCTCGCTCGACGTGAGGAAGACAAGAATGCAGCCACTACAGGCAGTTTGGATTGCATCTATCATCGGTGTTACAGCTGTGATGACAAGGTGACTTAAGTCACAGTTTGCAGTTCACACGCACACGCATTCAGTTGCACCTACACGCACGGACTTGCATATTTTCCCACAGCTCACTGTGGACAGCTGAGGCCGATTACGGCAATCATGGCAAACAGAGTTAACTGAAATCAGCAGCGGTGGCCTCTGCGTGCACAGGCGTGTGTTTGTGTGCATGTGAGTTGAAGTGCATGTCCTGAGACAGCCTGCAGCTGAGAGGCTCAGTAAACGCCTTTAAGAAAAATTAATAGTCCCCTGCAGCCAGAACAGCTCCCACTGCTCAGGGTACCCCACAGCTCCCTCACACACACACACACACACACACACACACACACACACACAGCCACCGCTGCCACTCGTATTTACAGCACCCGCCAGAGGAACATGCTGTGGTGAGATCCAGGGTTTGTCTTTTGTGATGTGTGCTCCCCTCTTTGTTAACCATCAGCCTCAGAGGGCGACGCGTGTCTGTGGGTGTGTGTGTGTGTGTGTGTGTGTGGAATAGCAAACACCTTTTCAGTGTCTCTGTGGTCACGAACCACCCACATTTTGTCTATCGGCTCCGTTAACCCAACGCCCCACAGCTGCATTGTGCTATCGGTGGATACAGCGCTCCACCGCTGCCTGGTAAACCGGTCTCAAAAAGAGAGAAAGCACTGACCTGGTGGAGGTTGCGTCCCGAGTCCAGTGAAGAAATTAAAATCCACCGCTTGGACTGAAGTGAAAGGACCTCTCCCTCCTCTCCCTCCTCTCCCTCTCTCTGCGCGCCGTCGCTCGCACTGGCAGGTTCAGGCTTGTGTTAAACTGCTGCCTCGCTGCATTGGTTGCATCCTCCCTTCCTTCCCTCTCTCTCTCACACATACACACACAGACACACTTGCACGCTCAGTGACAGACCGACTCGCCCTTTCACTCAACCTCCCCTCCTGCCGTCTGTGATGCTTCTCTCTTCTTTCACCCTTTTCCTCATTCCTTTCCGTGCCGATTAAAGATAATCACATTCCAGCGGAGATGGGGCATATGGCGGGGGGAAGCGACACTCAGCCCACAGAGTAAAGCCCCCTCTGTGTGTGAGTGTGTGTCGCATGGACAATCAGCCCCATTGTGTCGGCCGAGGGGAGGGCCAGTGAGAGGGGAAGAAGCCAATGGCCGTACTCATCTGCTGTCCCTGCTGCTGCTGCTGCCGGTGGCTACAGCAGATATAGGTGCTGAGCGTGATTCATAACAACCCCCTTCCAGGAAGAGAGAGTCGGGGGTGACAGTAGAAAGGAGAGGGAGAGAGAGATGACTAGGAATTGATCTGTAGGAGCCTAAGGTGAAGGTTTATAGAGTTTTGAGTTATCATTTGTCAGTGTCTCTCTGTGGCTTGTGTGATGTGCTCAGAACTGATTTCTTTCAGGGTCAATGGTGAGCAGCACTGTGTAGGCTGGAGGTAGTGGGAGTGAAGCCCACCTACTCTTTTCCCATGACAACCAAATGAGTGGTTACATGGGGAAGTATTTACAAAGACAACAGAGGATTGAGTATTCTTTGAATAGAAATCCACATTGTGAAAGCCAGAGCTGTAGAGGTCTTTAGACAAGAGGAGGCAAGAGGAAGTCTAATGCCTTGATTCCTCAGGGCACGTCTCTATGGCCGCTTGTGAGCCTATTCACCCAGGAAGGAACACAAACACATGTGTGTTTGTGTTCCTTTACTCCCATCGTTCATTTTTTGTCTGTTTTTATTCTGTTTACTATTATTATAGTTAATAAAACACAGGAAGGCTAAATTCTGGAGCCAGATTCTGGAAAACTTCTAAAGAGGAGTAATGGAAAACATCCTGACCAGAAACATCACAAACTGACATTGTTCCTGCACGGCCCAGGACAGGAAGACTCAACAGCGGGTTATTGGAACTGCCCAGAACATCACTGGCACCATCTACAGAGCATCAGCGACATCTGTGAAGTGAGATGTCTGCACAGAGCCCAGAGGCTACTGAAAGACAACACCCACCAAGGCCGCAGACTGTTCGCCCTGCCACCATCTGGCAAAAGATACAGAAGTATCTGCTGCCGTAACACCAGAGACATCCCAATTCATCACCAACACTAGATGAAGATGAAGCACAAAGTACTCATAGTTTTGTTTTTATAAACCCTTGAGTCTTAAGAAAATATAATAAATCTTCCGTGTAACTTAAATGTAATTTTTTTTTAGTGCTGATTAAAAAATGTTAGCATGCTAACACGCTAAACTAAGATGGTGAGCATGGTAAACAGTTTAACCGTTAAAGATCATTGCGAAAACATTACCATTAAGTGAGCATGAGAACCGCCTCACAGAGTTGCTAACATGGCTGTAGACAGTTTTCTTTACTGCAGAGGACTTTGCTTGGTCGAAACTTAAAAGCACATTATGTCATTTCTGCCATTCGGAGTCTCAGCCAAAACAAAGCAAAAGATGTAGACTCAGTAGCATGGGATCATGGGAGTTACTACAGTTATTGTTAAGCAACCACCATTACTAATAAACATCGGCATGAAGCAGGCTCAAATGTCCGAGGACGGGGTAATGTTTAAAGTTTTATTCATGTTATGTTTAGTCTTGCCCTCAGACTTGGACATTTTAATGCAGATATTTTACCGATATATCGATATATCTTTAAGATATTCATGTTTTATGCTTTCAAATCTCAAGTGACTTCGAGCAGGTCAGGTCCATTTTAAGTCTCAAGCCTGAGTCTGAGTCAAGATCAAGTTTCAAATTTACAGGTCTTGCGAAAGCCTCTGAAATGTCTCAATTTTGGGAACTAACCTTTTTTTTTTTAGCTTGATGACAGTGCACTTCATATTTTGGGTTTTGGCCTGATTTCATAAGCTGAAGTAGTCAAATGTGTCATAAACCCATAGAGAACCAATATAGCTCCCAGTTGAGGTACAAATGGATTTCACATTAATAGCTTTGTGGTACTGAAAGAGTCTTTTCATAATTAGACATTGTATGATTAGAAATACTCATTTGACATACTGAAATCTCATGCTTTAGCTAGCTTCAGGCTGTTTATTAGCATTTCATCATTCGTTTGCTTGCATATCTCAGCGCCGACTGTTTTCCCTCCGGTGGGCGTGGTTCGGAGTGTGACGCGTTGCGCTCTGTCTCCGTTCTAACCGCGTCTGTGCTCATCGGCAGAATAAAGCGCACTACCGGGCAGGGAGATCTTTGTTGTGGTTGGCTCGAGTGGCTGACGTGTTGTCGGGGTGAGAAAGAGCTCTCAGTTGTCATACCGTCAAACTTGTCTGCGATAAAAATGACCTACAGGCACCGTTAAGTGTTACTGCAGCGAACAGAGAGAGAGAGGTGTTGCTTTCGCAAGCTGTGTGAAGAGGAAACATACATGCACACACATTCACACCTCAGGCATCCAGCTAATATGACACTGTGTTGGTGTCAAGGAGCTGCACTCCGTCCATCTCGTTTCTAATTCAGACTGGCAGCCACCACAGTCCTGACCTCCTTTCTATTATCCTCTCTGTGATCGCATGTATCTTGTCTTTGTGTCCTTTTAACCTTACTGCACATTTGAATCACCCATTTTTTCAGCCTGTTCCACTGATCTACAATTTCTTATGTTTTACCACAGCTGGAAATTCAGGGTGGAGCTGGTGATCCTCTGTACAACACCCGCTTTGTTGTTAACCCTTCATAAGCGGTCCCAGACGCAGATGCTCATTAAAATGAAATCCTCTCGGCATTTACATGAAACGACCATTCACACACATTCAGTCCCACACACACACACCTTGATACAGTGTGAGTCTGTGCAGACCTCATTACGCAACGTGGTGATTAGTGACCGGAAGGCAGTAGGGAGCAATAACTGTATCCAGACCTCACCATCAGCAGCGGTACGTGTGTCTTTGTGGACTGTGCGAGCGTGTAAACCACATACAGGAAATCAGGGTGCTACAGAAATAACTGTACGCTTCCTGAATATTAACTGTCAAGCCATTGCCACCAACGGGTTAGTACTGCTGCTCTGTGGTCACAGAGCCCACAGCCACACACTCACACAAAAACACACATCCAGGCCCCGAGGCTAGAAGGTCCATGCCCCCAACTCTAGGACTGTAACAGCTACATTTAAAAACCTGAGCAACAGGAGAGGAAAAACGTCAAACAAAAGGCTGAAAAATCCAAAAGATGGATTAGTTTAGACGTTCGGGATTGTAAGAAAATCTGGTTTGGCAAGTTGCTTGAAAAAAGTAATCAATTAATCAATTAATACCAATTATGACTTCAAACGTTTACATTACTTTGTGAATAAATCAACAGAACTTAACTTGTTTGTCAAATATTTAACACACGTAGTAATAGAGAACATTCCATTCAGGTTAAACAAGCAGGCAGCCTACAGGTATTTACACATTATCAACAGCAAACGTTGGCTTAGCCCTGGTGACTGACCGCCTGCAGCACCTCAAAAGTCCTGGAGGTATGTACAAGCAAAGCTGACATTGGCTGGCTGGGTGCTGGAAGACGACACAACATGTAACATGTGTGAACAACACCGGCTAAGACAGCAGACAGGGCAGCCCCCCAAAATAGTTGACAGTAACTGTGCTCCTCCTGGGATTAGTGAGTGTAATGTAACTACTGAGTAACAAATCTGTAACAGTACAGTAATCACCGTACTGCCACGACTTTTTAGTACTGTTGAGCATTGGTAACAGTTAACAGATTCATCACAGACTGCTAGTGTGATGTTACATTTTGATAAACCCAGCAAACCAAATAATGACATTCTTCTGTATACGCAAGCTTCCTGGTGAAGTCACTGGGGAGGTTCCTGGGGAAATGATCGTGGGTGACACTTCCCGGGCTCATCGGAACTTGTGGAAGTAACAAAATATCATAATGACTGAAGTCAGGGGCTTCAAGAAAAAAAGAACAACTTTAACTAGGGGTTATTCATGAATCTAATAACACTAGGCACAGTAGTCCAGGACCTAATTAAGCACTGCAGTTACTGCCAAACTAAAAGTGACAAGTGAGGATATAACAAGAAACCCGCCGCTATCAAGCTCACATTGAATTTATCCTAATGTACCGTCCCTGTCAGCTTTCAACCTAATTGGGGCTAATTTAGCTTAGAACTTGCGGGAATTGTTTCAACATTAGTTAGACCATTTCAAATTAGTAGCCTGGATGTGACAGCAACGTTCAGCCTCATTTGGGTTATTTAGGGGAAAGAAAAAAAAACATGTTGCTATCATCTCAAAAATATGTACAGAATCATTAGAACTGATGTGAAACAAAAAGATAACATCCGGCTGTTTTGTCGGAGATTCCCATCGGAGAGCTGAGCAGCTTACCATGAAGAATGTCAGGCATCTGTGGCGCTTTGAATATTCGAGTATGATGTTGGCAAATCAAACCTCTCAAACACATTCATTGATTATCATAAGCAGAGTGGCCTATTGTTTCCATGGTGATGCTTTACTGAAGTATTGGTTTTCAGACAGTGAGTAATGGGTCTGCTTAAGTATTCTCCATACAGTACGCAATATACAGTGCATCACCATCATGACGACAGGCCACAAATCCACAGATTGTATTTACATTATTTCGCGCACAGCGCGTGCACACAGCGCACACAGATGAAAGCAGGAACACACACGGAGGAACGCAATCAAACACTTAATAAGCGCGCTGCTGGGCGGCAGATAAGCCCGTCCTCTCTGCATTGCAACCGCAGATCGATCTGTTGTCACACACTGTGAACGTCAGCTTTAAGGATCCTTCCTGTACACACTGCAGACTAACCGGCTAATTTAAACTCCCTCTGTTGGAATCTAGGAAAGATTCAACCACATTATCTACGACCACTGTGTTTTTTGCACCTTATTTTGGTCAGAATCAAACTCTCCTCTTTACACTCGGGTGACACCGAAGCTCTCACAACGTGCAGATGTCCTCATACCTCTGATTGGTAAAAGAAGTCAAAGTTTAACCTCTCACTTAGCAGTCTGAAGTATAACTGTATTTATGTACTATTTAGACTTTATCAAATCTGACTAAAATATATTAAAGAATTTATCAAATTAATTATTCAATTAAGTCTTCCAATCATCTAATTGTCTGGTTCAATTATTGTGAGCTCTGCGCCTCACACTCAGACGTCCTGCTCTCTTCAGACAAACGATTGTCTTTAATTAGAAACGTTTTTGGCGAGGGATTAAGACTAATTTTATTGTGAACCTAATTACATTTCAAAAGTGTCCTTTTTGTGGAGATGGTATTCAGATCGCCCTTCAGCAAAATAGCTGGAGCACAGGGAAAGAGAAACAGTCCAGTCAAATTGTGGGATCTGAAGGACAACAAAATAAGCAGCAATGATTGTATTACTTTATTTCCTTTTTTGTGGCTTCAACCTATTGGTTTAAATATGTGTTATGGGTGACTATTAAGATTAAATACTGCAAAAACTGTATACTTCCAAATCGGGGTCTAATCGGTCCAAACAGTATGGATTCAATTCTGTTTGGACCCGATTATGCCGGCTTTCATACTGTGAAGGAGTTAATGAAGTTAGCTGCATTTATTGATTTTTGGGGAAGTGAGACAAGGTGTAAACACAGCACTGACACATTATCACTGATCTGAAGATGAAATGTTCGCAAAAACTGCCTGATGACAGATCCAACAGAAACAGAGAAATACTGTCACGAAATATTAGCTGAATTTAGTTTCTAGGTGCCGAATGAACACAGGAGCAATATTTGCTTTGCTCTTAACTCCTCAGGGGAAATAACTTTGTTTGTCTGCTGTTTAATGCAGCGCAGGCAGCATCCCCTGGGTTCATCCAGACTTTTTTGCTGGAGACATCTGCCTGCCGCAGGATAGGGTTTTGATGAGAGTAGAAGTCAAAATTCTTTCTTGATTTTTGATTCTTTACTCTTCTGTGACAGTGAACGGAATATGTTTGGGTTGTGACAAGAAACCAAACATTTATTAAAAAAGGCTTCCTTAAATGTCTTAGGCTAGGGGAAACACTGATCGATATCTTTTTCATAATTTTCTGACATGTTAGACATCCAATAAAACGCAATTTAACTGAAAAAATGTTAAAAATATTGACAATGAAAGCAATTGTTTGTTGAGGCCCCAACTTTTGACACTGCGCAAGATAATTGGATCTATAAAAAGATTGATTAGTGCAGCTTTAAGGCAGAAGTCCAAATAATGTCTTTCATTTTCAGGTCAAAACTAAAGCCTCTCATGTCAGCAGCTGTGTCTATGTGAGATTTTCAAGAATTCCCACCTGGATTTAGACTTCCCTTCTTCTTGGCTATGCAGAATGAATACACATCAACACTGAACCTGTCAAAATCACTCAAGCTTTTTTTTGAAGATTTCTCAGCTGTGGCTGTAACTTCAATTCGTTTTGAGTTTAAAGCATGCAAATCCAGTTGATTCCGTTGGCTTTTAAACCTCAATCTCTGTGCTTTGCAAATGGTCTTCTTCGTCTTTTTTTTTATCACCCTGCTTTTTAAGCATGTAACAACATAATATATGTGCATATATTTCCCTCTGTCCTCTCCTTCCTCATGCCTCACTACCTTCCTCCCACTCATGACAGACACAAACGCTGGCCATCTCACACTTCCACTACCTCCTCACCACTGCAGCTAACACTCCCGCCCCCGCCACATCCACCTACCGCTCTGTTACCACCTCTCCTCCCACCATCCATCTATTTCTTCTGTCTGGCCTGAGAAAAGGGGAGAGGCGAGGATAGCAGCATGGCTCAAGGCCATTACCCACCACATCTCTATGAGCATAGACCGATGGGGCCTCCCTTACACACACACACACACCCTATCAATTAAAACCTGCATCACTTAAAATGCACACACACACACACACTCACACACACACACACACACAC
>CAEMYA010000008.1:2856686-2900630 GCA_903131615.1 Diplodus sargus
ACACACACACACACACACACACACACACACACACACACACACACACACACTTGGCATGCAGACACAGCATTTGAGCCCCTCGCTGTTTTCATTGACTCTCCCCTCCTCGCGGTGCTCCATGCACATTATGAAGGTCAATGATGAATGATGGGTATTGTCTGCAGACACACACGTGTTTACAGACACACACAGACACAAGAACAAAAGCTACAAAGACACGACAAACAAGGTACAAAAGCCAAACCTGGGCCAGGGGCACATCTGTCGTTAGGGCACGGGTCGACATCTGCCCCCACATCATAGGAACAACCCACCTTGGATTGGTCCCCGTAATCAACCTGGCGCGCGTGCACACACACACACACACACACACACACACACACACACACACACACACATACATACACACCACCATGCTACCCCAGCTCTCAACCTGCCCCTGAAACAACCAACAACTGGCTTAAATCAATGGTGACTGTGCAGAGTGGGTCCTGAGCTCTGCTCTTTGAGAGATATAATAACGCGGCCAGGCAGTAGCGTTTATCTAGACACAGAATTGATTAAACAATTAGTTTACTGGGAGTGTCTGAGCACCATCTCAGCACAGACGACGCTCGGCTGCTTTCATTATCCACCTTATCCTTCTCATCTTCCCTCGGAGTAAACACACAGGATAAATCCCGCCATAATCCACCCTGAATTAACAATAAGACAAGAGAGCGATCACCGGGAGCGATAAGTGCTTCATTATTTTCATGTTTGGGAGTGCATCAGTGACAGTATCCGCGTGCGCGTTTGTGCGAGTGGATTCCAGCAGAGTCAAGTGCCTTTGCAGTCAATTAGATAATGGCAATCATTAGCTATAGGTTGAGATTGGGAAGTTATTGTGATGTGCTCACCTTTCTAGATTCTACCCTGCCTTCTCGAAGAAATATTCAGAGCAGGCTTTACTGATCACGTCCTTGCCGACAGCATTGACTGCGCTCCACTTTACATCATTTAACTCTCTTAAGGGACAATCACATTTCAGCACACTGGGCTGATCGAGTTCTCTGTTGTGACTGATAACAGGCATCATGGGAGGCTCGGATTTTATTCATGCACTAACTGGAACAACATTCTACAATAAGCGAGCCACACTTTTGACATCGATTTTCACAATCTTCACACAATTAGCTGGTAGGCACTTGTTACTAAAGGTAGCAAAATTAGCAGAATCACACTTGATGAAACAACTTCCCTCTGGACCCAAAAATATAAGTAACCACTGAACAGTGACTCTGAGGCGCTGGCTGAAATGAGCTGCTTTCGTTTTTTGCCCCTGATAGGCGGAACAACAAGAAAGCACACGTTGGGGTGGCTCCTCTGGTGATAACAAGCCCTCCTGTGGTCGCAGTCTAAAGTACAGGTTACATGAAGCCTACTGATGACAGAGCCCTTCTTCTTCACGCAATGTGCTGCACATCATCCAGTGGTGAGCTGTCTGCAGTTAAAATTTAAAAACTTGCTTGACATTTGCAAATTTTCTTTGTGATTTAAGGTAAGGAGTCTCTCGGTTTTGTACTTTTAATAAATAAAAAAAATTAAACATCTAGGAAATTGATTTAGGAGCCGATTTTTTTTTATTTTTTTTACATGTTATAGACTAAATGATTAATAAATCAATCATGAAAATAATCTGCAGATGAACTGATAATGAAAATAATCATTAGTTGCAGCCCTATCATGGATAAACAGATGGATATGTCTATCTAGTGAATAAATCAAAGTACTTCCGCATCATAATGTTATCCAAAGGGAGAATTAGTTAGCATGAGTGGCATGACAACATCTCATATGGTTGACAAATCTCTGTTGTCTCGCAAAATATATGGTCACCCTTTCCAAACCTATATCCAAAATATATTTTAAAAAAACACACAAAACTTATCAATCTAACTTTTGCTCACTGTCAGTCAGGCAGGACCACAGAAAGAATCCAATCTAACAGTGGTCTCAAGAAGTCTGGGAAACTTTCTCAGTGACGGCGCAGGGCGAGAACATTTTATTCAAATGATAAGGCTTCCATCTTAGAACACTATGCCCACTGCTGACAGTCTGCACATCAGGTAAATACCTCTGATCGCTCAGCTCTGCAGGAAGTCAATGAACTCTGTTGAGAAGTTCACTATATCGATGCAATGCACTCCTCTCACTCCCGGCGTTTGAAGTGTCTAAATCGTAGGTGTTACTCATTTGCATGCACATTGTCTGCGAACATATCTGCATTCTCGTTGTCTGTTGTCGTGTGCGTGACGGCACATCTCTTATTTCACGCCAGTAAAACCATGTGAGCATGATGTCAAGAGTCAGGCATGACAGGAGGAATGTGGATCAATGTATAGAGAGGTAAAGAGAGACAGAAGGTTGAACTGAGGAAAAACCCATGACTGAAGAAAGAGATAAAAGGTGGAAGAGGCTGAAAACCACAGCAAGCTTGAGAGAGATGTTGGAAACAAACAACCGCGCTAAATTTAGCTCACCATCCTCATCTACACCTGACTACCTGACTGTCTAGTTTTGCCTCCAGGCATCCACACAGGCTCCTTGTTGGAACATACCGTGCTGTTGTTTAGAGCTATAGGGGTATACACACGAGAGCCACAGGGGAAATTAATAAATAACCATGTTAGGAGCAAGCAGTCAAGCCTCTAAAAGCTACAGGGTTCATATTACAATAGATGGAACACATCTGTGCATAGTCTGACAAGGAATGGGGCTAAAAATAAAAACTATGTCATGAGAGAGGTGCTGAGGCAGGAATTAAAAGGATTTATCTCCGCTAAGCCATGAATGCCCTCAACACATTTCTCATTACTCACTCACTTTAAATGATGAAAATGTTTGTGAACATTTTGGCCTGAACATGGTGCAAATCAGGAGTCAAACTGGAAAATAGAACGGGATTATCCTCTTGGGAGCATGAATTCATTTCATGCATCTACTGTCAATAGCCCAATACCCCTCTCTCATGTGGAGGTTTTGGCCTGATGATGATGCTACAGAAAATAAATCCTGTCATCAAAGGTCATCACAAGCCTTATGTACCACCCTCTGGAAAATATGAACAATAAATCACAGACTGAACAGTAATGACATACGACCCGACCCGGCCATCTTTAGGTTCTGTGTGTACTGAATATTTATATTATCACATTAAACATTCATAAACTATTGGAGTCATTCCTAGTTTTACATTTACATAACATTTATTCCTGTATTTCTAACAATTAGTAACAATGACCCCATTCTTTTAAGTGTAAAGTACCTCAGTACCACAGAGCACACATTGAATCGGTGGCACATTTCAGTAACCTGAGAGCACATCTGGACGCTGGGTAAACATTTGAGTTGAAAACATTAAAACATTTACTAAAATTATCAACAAGGAGTGCGTAAATTGTAGTTCTGGCATTATGATGTCTACGCGTTGCAGAAATTTCTACTTAAGTTAGCATGCTAACCAGCTAGCTCCTGTGCTAGCGGAGGTAAACACCACACGTCCCTGAGCCCCCAGTCTGAAACACTAGCTGCTGGGCTAATGGAGCTTAAAGCTACAGTGAGCAGCAGTTAGTGGTAACTCTGGTGGTATGCTGCTCCCTAGCTGTTTTGCAGAGTGAATCCAAGAGTTGGCCTTACTTATTCTTACATATTGCACCTTTAAAGGAACAGTTCACCTCAAAATGAAAATCTTTATCTTCAAGACCATCAAACACGCAAACGTTTCCCCGAACTGTTAGAACCACCTTTAAAAGGCTTGTATAAAAATAGACAAAAAGCTAATCCAAACATATGAGCGTACAGGCTCTGCAGTGTTACTACTGCTGGTGACACCCTCTCCCACGTTGAAACAATGAGCGTGGTGAAAGAACCCGGGCCTGCTGGTGTTCCCAGCCTTTTCCTTCCTGCCAATGAGAATGAAAGCAGAAAGCCTCGCTGTGTTTCCTCTCCGTTGCTATCAAATGCGGGTGACTCACCCCCAGCTCACCAACAATTCACATCCCCCCCCCTAAGAAAAGTGCACAGTTGAGGGGTTACACTGCTACAAAACACACATACTCACACTTTCATCGCCCTACTATGCTGCACATAAACACACACAGCACAAATGCAGTTTGGTAATGGGCCGTCAGGGAGGTTGCCAAAAGGCCAGAGTGGTTGGATGAGGGTCTTAAGAGGGGGAAATGGTTCCCAGGCTTCTGAGAACAAAACTGTCTTTTTTTTTTTTTTTCTCGAGCATGGTGGATTTAAATGCCCCTTTTACACTCTGCTGTATCGCTCCACAGCAGCAAGCTGGTCCACATGGAGACCGACGCTGCGGCTCAGTGACTCAACACACTCTATCCAAGCACTGTATCTGACAAGCAATACTGAAACAAATGCCTTTACAAGACAGTGGCACTGGTAAAACCACTGGCTGCTGACAAAACCTGATCAAAATAAGAATTGCAAATTCAATACGGCAGAGGGGGGGAAGCTTTCCACAAAATATGCTCTAGTTTAGTGCAGCCGCTCTACTTCTAAAAAAACCACACAGTCAGAAGAACAGCAGCAGCACATCAGCAGAGTGGTAAATAAATGTGTGTGGGAGCGCAGCCAGATGATGACATTTGAGAATGCTGCTGGCTGGTAGAAAGTAGAGATGAAACAAGTCATGGGAAGATTTATAAAAATGAGAAATGAATCACAGATGATGTTTGTGAAAGGATGGGCAGCACACTTTTCACTACTTATTAAGAATAAGCCATGATTTGTAAGTGTAAAGCCAAATATGGAATCTCCAAATCTTACCATAACAGCAGAGCAGACACATCTTTGCGTTTTTACCTTTCCGGCTCCAAAACCAATACTTGCGCCGTCGTTTCATGATAAGTCCGGTGTCTTTTATTTTGAAAAAGAAAAAAAGGAAATACCAACCCAAGATCTCCTCCCAATATATATATTCAGCTAATGACAGTGCTCATCCTCATTGTGCTGTCCAGCCTGCGAGGATGACCTACCCGAGGTGATGTGTCTGAGACGGGACCTCCGGTAACGAGCAACCAGCCAGTCCATGCTGCGTCCACGTCGGTGGACGGAATGCAATAGAAGCAGCGAGAGAAGGTGAGGTGTTTAAGCTTAGGTCAAGACAAAGTACGAACAACTAACATCGAAGTTTCACTTCCTACGTGGAAACTGTGGCCTAAGATACACCTCCGTCTAGTACTTTCACCCCTTCCTTCCTCGACCTCAGTCAGTAAACAAAGAGGCTGAAGAGACCCCCTGACAGGGCGCCAAGCTGAAACTCTTATGAGTAGACAGACAGCACTGTAGAGGAAGACGAATCATCCAACCACAAACACCATCACATGTCTGTGTTCTTGCAAATGGGATGTCCTTCATTTCGCAAAGGTAAGAGAAAAAAAAAAAATGGGTTGCACAGTCGCCTCACATCTTCCTCTCTGTAAAGTTACTTCCCCAAAGAACCCCTCGATTCTTCCAGCAGGCCACTGCTGCAGGTCTGAATTCTCCTTTTCCGAGCTCAGACGGAGCTTGTAAGGTAACGGGAGTACAGTGGGCTTTCTGGGAAGAACCTCACAGGCTAACAATGCCAGTGAGGAGGGGGAAATGACACACGATGCAGTCAGGAAACCCTGGTTGGCACGCGGACAAGAAAAACACAGTAGATATTTAGGTACCTATTGACTTGGGATTCGGACTAGAGGCCAATCGATATACTGGTCGGGAGTTAGCCTGTGAAAGATAAGTCAGCATTAATCTATATTGGTGTTTATGCTGTCTCACATGATTTTGTGTGTTTTTACATACATACCTGTATCTTTGTCACAAGTTCTTAATGACCCTATTAAAGGATCATTGCAAAAAATGTCAAGATTCAAGATGTTTATTGTCACCCGGAGTATAATGTCAGTGAAAGTAGGCAATAATGTATAAAGCAAACAAACGTATAACAGGGAATAGGTATGTGGCCCAACAGAAATAATCGCAGTAAGGTGTACATTATACATTATTTGTCATATATTGCATTGATGGTTGGATGTGTTTGTGTTTTTATTTATGTACACAGTATATTCTTTTTGGCTCCAATTCAAGCTGGAGAGTACTGACTGTGTTTCGTGTCTTTCCTGTATCAGTGTAACAAACCCGAGTCATTAGGGTTTGGAAGCAACATAAATACTGATTAACAGTGGTGTTATACATAACGGTGAAAACCCTCCAAACATTTAGGATAATTTCAACAGATATCACGATTCACGTTTAGCGAAAAACTATTCAAATCACGATGATGTGGCATTAGTGGGGCTCTGCACCGAACACACACGTTATCTTACATCAGGAGAACACGACCAGTAGGCCAGAGCATCTCTGCAGTACCACCTTCATGATGGTGCCTGACACCAAAGGTCCATGTGCAACACGTTTGGTTAATAAAGGAAGTGTCAACAGGCTTTGTTTTCGTCACCCCCCGCCCCCTTTTTACACACTTCTACACAAACAGTCTAAAAGTAGCTTATTGTTCATTTCTTCTGTCCATCTCATTGTTTTTCTGCCAGACATCTGTGAGAAATCCCCCTCAGTCTTCCCAGAATCACAGGAGCACTGTCTCTGTGTGCTACAGTAAGATTTTATACTAGTTTTCCGATCATTTGAAAAGAAAAAAAGTCAAATTTTAAATAATTAAAAGAGATCAAGCACAGTCAGCTGCTTTCAAATGGAAGGAGCATTTAGATTTATAGAGACAATCTAACTAAACTGACGACTGCTGATCTGTCTTTTAATTGATTTGGGAGCAACAGCACAGTTTCCCGCCAGGATACAGTGCATGTGGATGGTCGCTCTGTTGTAATGGAGTAAATAACCCTGCGTGTGTCCTAATCTCACACTGAGCATGACGGTCCAAGAGCTGCCCGATGGGTGAGTCATTTATGAGCGTTTACCTCCACCTACTGGAACGGTTGCAAACTGGCGCTCCTCAAACCGAACCTGAATATTGTTGTTTGTGAAAGCGTGTGTGTGCAACTGCTAGGGAATATTTCACAAACACACACACACACACACACACACACACACACACACACACACACACACACACACACACACACACACACACAGATTAAACATTTCCTGCTGAGGGGAGCCAACGCCCACTGTAAGTTATTACCTGAGCAAACTGATAACCTCCTCCACACCTTCACACACAATCATATCTAGTCTGAGCTTTCACTACTGGACACACAGCGAACTCAGAGGAATTATTCAAATAAGGACATGAAAGAAGGTTGGGTAGTTATAAAGGTTGATATCCACTTAGAGGAGGTGTTGAACCTTTTTTTTTAATGATCTTTGTCTTTGTGCACCTGAAGAATGAATATGCTTTTGGAACAAGCTGTCAACCCGCATGAATCACTGTTGGAGCATGACAAACTATGCACCATAACCACTTAAGTTATCTGTCACTCAGTCGCTCAAGTTAGTTCAGGCGATGAAGAACAATAAAGTGATGAGCTTGATTTATTAGCAGGCTCAGTACAAAATGTCCAACATGGAACAGGATGCTGTTAGAAACACGTCAACATAAAAGCGGTCATTTCAAAATGTCATTTCTGCGGCACAGCTAACGGTTCAATAAAATGACAAAACCCTGAATGTGATATTGAATTAAAGCTGTCACTGTAATTTAAAAGACAACAAAAGCTTTTTGAGACGCAGCTGGAGGCTTCGACACACGTTTCAGTTTTTCGTCCCATTTTGTATTGTTCTGTCACCAGCAGAAAAGATCCAAGAAGAACGAGAGCATTTGAAGTGTGTCAGTGGCAAATAGTAATTAGTTACACTTCTACTTAACTGCTATTACTCTTATTTAAATTACACTTATCGATTTCAAACTCTGCCGACTTATACAGCTTCGAGGTGAGCGTGAGACCAACAACCAGCCAATGTGCACATCCAGGAAACACAACAGAGGAACATGAGCCTCTGTTTGAAAGCCACGCTTGCGGTCTTTAAAAAAAACTGCAGGTCAGGTATTTGCTGTCACTTAAGCTCTATTATGGTCCACACCACCCAAACTGAGCGGCTCTTTAGCTGCTAAATGATCCACTTATGTTAACCAGCAAGTTGCTAACTGTGTGTGTGCTGTTGGGTGCTGGACGGGTGGTGTAAGGTGGAGTTTATCAAAAGGTTTTCTTCTGAAAACAGGAGACTGCCCCGTCTGTGATAACACTGAACCAAAACAGTAAAGGTGCGGGTTGTAATAATAAAAATAAAAAAAACAATGGGCTGAAGGACAGCCCTGAGAGCTGAGGGGAATAACGCTCTGTGGATTTGTCACAAACCGTTGACATCACAAATTTCTTTCATTTTCAATTGTGTATTGATAAAAAAAAAGTTTATAGAACAGAAGAACTGAATTAACAGGGCGTCTCTGCTGTTGGGTGAAGTCGTGAAGTTTGCACCGTTCTACTTGTGGGAACCTGAACTTTATTCTACATTCTCTCAGCAAGTTGTTCTATTCTGAGAATGTAAACCTTCTGCTTTTTTCAGTGGGTATTCACACGACTGAAAATCTGCTTGTTCAACAACGCAGCGAGCGGAAACGAAAATGCTTTCCAATTTAGCTTCGACAATTCAAATATCACACATGAAATGCTCGGTGCCTATTCACGACCACAGCTAGGATTTATGGGTAGTTTATATTAATGCGGTAAAGAAATCATCTTTAAGCCGTCATGAACTGAGCGGCACAAAGGAACCACTATGGGCTGCACTGAGTTAAAGCCAGCGGAGGACAGTGAGAGGGTTCAGTTCAGGATGAATGGGCACCAGTTCAGCAAAACAATACCAGGGGCAGTAGGCTAGCAGGCGGCCACACAGCATCTGATTCATACAGTCCCACGGCTTCTGTCTTAGCAGACAGAAAACAAGCAGCTTCATTGTCGGAGACAGATACAGCTGTCCTCACACAAACACCAGCTCAAAGCTGCGACATGCCCCCCAGGCTGTTTGTGCTGTAAACACAAAATAGACTTCCCTCCACGCGTGAGCTTTAATAAGAGAGAAACTTGGGAGGGGGTTCAATTTATTTGCTTACTGCAATCTCGACTTCACAGAGAGACAAAAGACCTCTTTGAGATGCGTCCCCGGAGAGTATTGTGTTGACATTTTTACTGTTACACAAGAGCCGAGAGGATAATGATGTATTGCGGTTTACATTCAAAGATGAGTGGAGTGGGCTGATAGGACAACAGACTTACAGACTTAATGCCTCGCTGCTTCCTAAGGATTAATCCAGGAGGAATGAGGCAAAATGATAGAGCATGAGAGATCATTACGGGCGGAATGCAGTTTCTCTACTGAAATCCCATCCGTGGTCTAAGAGCACGGGGGTCAGCCAGCCACAATAAAACATCTTCATCATTAAGAGTTGGACCCGGTCAAGTGGAAGAAATGACTATTTAACTGTTGCAGGGGGAATGGAGTCATACTTTTTACTTTCTAAAATCGACGGCGGTTCACGTTGGGGTCAGTTTGATTTTTGCAACAAGAACAGCGTGACAGACAATTGGGACTGCCTTTCAAACTGGGCAGCAAAGGCAAGTGTGATGAAGGTAATAGTTTCAGGAGCTGTGAGGAAGGTGTGCAAATCGAATGAACCCACATGAAATCAGCCTTTCTGCCAGTGTCGGACAAGTTATCGGCCGAAATTTCCCATTAGTCGGCAGTGCACATAAATCTCAGTCCTTGGATTCGGTACTCTCTTGTCATCTCCTGCCAAAGCAGACACGTATAAAGCATAAGACGTTCAATATGTCGGAGGCAAGCGGTGTATTTCCAAAAGTGTTGCGATTGTGCAATACTAGGGTAACATTAGGATGAATATGACCTATATAAATCTGACTCCAGTATTGCCAAGACACGGTGATTCACTGACAGATAACTTCTCTGGGTATTTTGGCATTTACCTCACTTCCTGATGTACGGCTCATTACCTGAGATTAGTGACAGAGGCTGACTGCTGACACACACCTCAAGAGCAGAAGACACCTTAGTGCTCCTAACCACAGAGCAAAGTTCAAATTCGACTGCAAGTACAGTACAGTTTATCCCCGGCTGCGTGTTAGGACGAGCCCTCTGCAGAGTTGCAAGATAAGACGAAGCCATGAGGGCGCCTCCCATCTCAGACAGCACAACACTTGACTACAGCAGCGCTGACATGCATTTGGATCCCAGTTTTTAGAGAATTATAGATATGCTTAATCGCGCTGAAGCCTGGGCAAACTTTCAGTTGCAGCTGGCAGGCTGCAGCTCTGCAGAGAGATCCATCTGGACGGCTGCGTGGAAACAGATCCCAGGCCTGTAAAAAAAACTGAGATACAAAACTGGAGCAGATAACTTGACTTGAGCAAGACAACATTCTAGGAGCTCCTACGCGGTGTTATTTTTCCGGAATGAAAAAAATGTGCCCTCCAGCATGTAGACGGTTACACAACAGGCTGGGGCTGGTCTTTGAGACCTTCATACCTGCTGAGCAGCCACTGAGTGGTGTGTAAACAATGGCTATAATGTAGGTGTGTTACAGTCTGGCCAGTACAGGCTTTCCCAACCACACTGACAGAAACACCTGATGGCTTAAACAAGAAGTCAAGAAGTGAATCATAAGTAGGTCAATTACAGATTTCTGTGATCATTTGGAGATTTTGACTCATGCTGTTAAGATGGAGAATATTTACAATCAGACACCCCAACAAGCAGTAAAAATAAGGTGACTTTAAAATAAAAGCAGTCGAGAAATGATACATTGTTGGTAAAAATAAAAAAAGAAAAGAAAAAGAAAAAGGAGCACTTGATTTTCACAACAGCTTGTAAAAGATCATAACATACTGAGGAGAGTAACTTTCAAGTCTTTTTACAGTAGTTTCGGGACAGTTAAGTTACGTAAGTGTCGTCCAAGCTTTCCCTCGACACTCACCTGCCTCCTCCGCCTCGTCGATGTCCATACTCCGCTGTTTCCTCCGAAAAGCGACCCTGCTGAAGCTGTCCATTCTCCTGCCAGGCAACGACCGCTCCAGCATCGAGATACCACAGTACATTCAGAGTGACCGGAAATAACGACGGAACTTCAAGGAGCGCGCGCTCCTCGGACACTCAGTGCGCACGCCCTGCGCAGGTCAGCAACATCCCAGCCGTGGAGACACGCGCAGCCCGAGTGTTTGTTTGTATGATAAACAGCTGTGCGCACATGTGTCCGCTCGGTCGACTTCACCCACTTTTCTCCGATCAGTGTCACCTTGACGGGGGTTTTTCTCAAGCCCCTCCCTCCCCCTCCTCTCCCCTCAGGCTGTGCGCGTACTGATGGTGCAGAGATCCTTAGAACAGCCGCACAGTGTCCGTACTGTACACACACACACACACACACACACACCATAGAAAATCATCAAGATTATGTGTATGCATTATGTTGATCTCCTTCTTCATCTTGTAATTTTATTGGATGGACATAATAAATCGGATTTTAGAGCTTAAGAAATGATGACATCGTGTGAGTTAACTAGATACGATTCTAATTTATGACTCATTTAAGATTTATGAGATAATAAGTCATAATTATGTCACATTCATTTTAAGATGCTAAATCGCTCATGAGATAATAAATCAAACCCGTGCTTTTACAGTCTAAACTATTATTCATTCTGATCAGATCATATCACAGAAAACATTTTTTGTGGATGAGTTTGGGAGCAGCTGCTTTCCCGGGCCAACTGTGATGTTTTCAGTTAGTTCTTTATTCAGTTAGTTCTTCTTTTCCTTTCTTTCTTTCTTTCTTCTTTTT
The DNA here is from genome assembly GCA_903131615.1 of Diplodus sargus. Lineage (NCBI taxonomy): Eukaryota > Metazoa > Chordata > Actinopteri > Spariformes > Sparidae > Diplodus > Diplodus sargus. The sequence goes on from CAEMYA010000008.1 coordinate 2,868,556, forward strand.
TTTTTTTACCAGGTTGGAGATGTGTTAAGACCTTGATGGGTTCTCTGTGATGATGATTCCCAGGAACCTAAAACCATTCTCGTTCTCTGCTGCACACAGAGGTGAAGTAGATAAACTATCATGGTTGTTTAAAATCCCGCCAAGATCAGCTCTCTCAATTTCTGAAATTGCAGTCATGGCTGTATAGTGTCAACAGGAGGGGGCTAAGCTCACAGCCCTGAGGGACTCCAGTGTTGAGCACTAAAACTATAGGAGGTGTAACTACCAATCCAAGCTTTCTGGAGTCTGTTGGACATTTTAAGGTGTATTATGTAAAAATTGGCTAACTGTAAAAGGGTTTTTCAAACAAATGGGCAGAATGTTGCAGTAAACTGCTGCTGCTCACTTTACTCTTTACTGAAGCTGTTGTTGTACCTGCCAGCTTTTGTTGGCCATGCAACAAGCCTTTTTTTCACATTCTGTTGAAGTGTTGGTGAATTTCAACATTTAACTAAAATTATTACATGCATATGTATGTATTACAAACTGATCCCAATTTAGCACATTGACCACACACGTTATATGAGGTTTAGACCTTGTTTTATTTTGAATATTTTAATTTATCATGTGTTCTCTGTGTGGATGCATGGATACAGGTACCAGGCATTTTATTAGATAAAAAACAGACACAAACACGAAGTCACATACAAATCCAAGGGCAGGTCTTTTATTTACTTGTGAAACCAATTAAACACTGTTTTAGATGGTGGAGAAACTGTCAAATCCACTGTAGTACAGCTATCATTCTTTTTAAACCAGTTTTTTTCCAAGTTTTTTCTTTCTTTCTTTCATTGCATTAGTTTCTTTCCAACCGATGCTATGTTGTGCAAACAAACCAAGAGAGTTAGGTCACTGACGAGCCTGCACGGGTACAGAAGCTACTTTTGGACCACAAACATTTTCATCACTCTGTAGTTGCAAATGTAACAATCTATACTGTTAACAAAGACAAACCCAACAAATGTACACACTGAGAACACAAAGAGTCCACTCATTCATTTCTGATGTAACAGATATGCTTTTATCTGTCATTACAACACTGTACTGGCTATGTTATTTCACTTGATCCGCTTCATCTCCATCTGGAAAAGTATGTATTCAGTGCAGTGAGGAGAACATTAACTTTAAAGACATTATGATGGTATAACGACAAGGAGATGGGACTTCAATTATGCAACGTACGCTACACATTACATCCATCTCGGTTTGACGCAGCCCCCATACCTCTCGGATCGCAACAGTGTTTCAAAACGAAACAACGTCTTGATAGCATCTAATGACAGTAGTGCTGTAGCCGTGTCTCCATTTTGTTTGAGCAAGCTGGGGACACTGCTGGCTTGCTCTTTCTTGTCAGCCTGCTGGTTAGTTCATGGTGACAGACTGATTGATTCATCTTAATCAAATCAGTCCGCGACCCGTGCTACTGTATTGCTATAATGCATAGTGCATAATTGTGCTTGGACAGTACTGCATACAGTTTGGAGGAAGCATGAAGAGACACTGAACATGGAGACGGACAAGTGTAGCTTGGGATACTGAAAATATCAATTTGACTGACAATTCTGTCACTGCAGGAGCAACTAAGGTGATAGTGACAGTTTTTCTGGGCTTGTGACTGAGCTCACGGAGAAAAGAGAGAATATTTACGGTGAGAGTACAATGCTGACATGACCGAGATGGTTACTCTAGAAGAGGCACACCTTTGGGGGGGGGGGGTCCTCTGTTCTTAATTAAGGATAAAAAGATGGAGGTCACTTCACTCCATGGTCACTTAAACCTGTGCAATGCAAAAGGCAAAAATCCCAGGCCAACAGCCCTAGTCCTGATCTCAAACACTCAGCCTCTCGTCTATCCCAGTCTCCAAGGAGATCTGGGCTACGTTACAGACACAACCATGTCGCTAGAGTCTGCTGTAAAAATAAATAAAAATCATAGGAGGTATAAAATAGTCTTTATGCACATGATTTGCAAAAAAAAAAAAATCTTTGTATAAAAAAACACAAGAATCCCAAGAAAGACTAGTGACGTTAGAAAGGTAGTTGAAATCACCCATCACCACCACAAGAGAGAACTTTCTTGCAATAAAATGCTTACCTTCATTAGTCTGTTTGCAATGTCAAACCCAGCGTACTTCTATGTAAAAGTGGCATACGTCTTTTTTTGGATTATCATACTGACAAAATCTATCATTTTAAATGCCTGTATAGTATGGTTAGGCCAGTTTAAACCTGTTCTCTAGGCCAGAAAGAGCTTTTGCAGTGTAAAAGTTCTGCTTTTGGTTTTCTTCACCACAGCAGTAAAACTTGATTTCCGTCTTGAAGAATGACCAACAAACACAGAAAAAAAACATTCCAGTAATAAATATCTCACAAATCAATGTGTAAATAAATAATCAATAGAGTAAATAAATTATAAATAAATACTGATACGAATAAGGGAGAAGATTCCTGTGATTTGTCACTCCGGCATTTTTTTTGCACCTCAGTTCACTCCTTTGATAGGATGTCGCTTCCAGAAGAGAAGGGAGCTTCCTGCTCTTCGTCTGCGACCCGGGTAACCACGAGGCCTGCCGAGGGCTGGACCATGTACAGTAGGGCTTGGGGAGGATTCACAGAGTTCAGTAAGCACCAGGTTGGACTGCTAGATTTGGGGTAGTTAAATTGCGCGAACCCCCGTCTAGAGTGTCTCTGTCTCTGCATGATTCCTTTCAGACCGAGGCCGAGGCCAGGGCCGGAGCGGCAAGGTTAGGTGCCGGGGGGCTGGGGCTGCTGGGCCAGACAGTTACGAGGGTCGCAGGGGGAGAGAAGGCTACTGTTCCCGATCAGGACAGCGTGGTTTTCCTGGAGGTCTGCCAAATATTTAGGACTGTAAGAGTGCAGAGAGACAGGAGAAGACAATAAATAAGACTGAGTGAAAAAGACCAGCAATCTAAGAGCTGGACATGAGGGAAACAGCAGTTGAAAGTATAAGGTCAAACCAAATCAACAAAGAAAAAAGCCAACGACATGTGACGAGGGAAAAAGCACTGACATGGTTTATCTCAAGAGAAATTTCAACTTTTTGGGGGGAAATACATTTGCTTTCTTGCTGGCAACTGAAATGAGAAAAGCACTCTCATGTCGGTATGCTAAATATAAAGCTATTGTGAGCAGTGATTTAGCGTAGCTTGGCACAAAGACTGGAAACAGTGGGAACCAACTAGCTTTGCTCCGTCGTGAGGTGAACAAATCAGCCTGAAGTTGACTTCCTGTAGTCTTGTTGTCATCTTGAGCATGGCAGGTAACAAGCAGAGTCTACAGGAAGTTGTTGTGCCCGGCCAAAAACACACTGTTGCTTTTAGATTTTTGTACAAACCACTCAAACTCGATATACTGTGTTGATTAATGAACTTTAAGGTGCTGGAAGGTAAGTTTTGTTTTGTTTGGACAGGGCATGGTGAGCTGTATCCTCCAGTTTCCAGTCTTTTTGTGTAGCTAGGCTAACCTGCTGCTACTGCAGCAGCTTCATATTAATTGTATATTCCTGAGTTCACATCTAAAGTTTGGCAAGAAAGCATATAAACATGGAGTATTTCCCAAAAAGCCAATTGTTCCTCTAAAACCACCCCAGAGACAACAATAGGGCTGTTCATATCATACTTCAAGATAAAGCAGCGGTGATAACTTCTACAGAACAACAGAGGTTAGAGGAGAAAGGCTAACCAGCACGACAGTAAAAACCAGACGTCAGATCTGTCAGCAGTTTCCTTGTTGCCTTGTATGAATCTCTCTGTTCACCGACAACTAGAACTACAGGAAATCAAAATGTCTGCCATGTAAAAAATATGTAAGTGAGAAAACTACAAATCACATGTAAGGTTAATCTTGAACTTTGAATCGTATTGTTTACATATGCAGCGAAAGCATGTATATAAAATAAAAAAATGCCATGCAAAAATGTACATGCAAGGTTAAAACACAATTCCTTCAGCTGCCTTCGCCAGAATTGTTATTAATCATTTATGCAGCACAGGGCTGTCACGCATAACCTGTTCACAAGTAGTAACGTAAAGTGGTAGCATGCATAAATCATTAATTATGAATCTTCCAGGACAACTGTTAAAATATTAAAGGTGCATTAAATAGAATGTGATTTGCTGCATCTGCAATGTTGTGGCATGTGATAGATAGATAGATAGATAGATAGATAGATAGATAGATGTCAGTGAGCCTACTACTAACCGGTTCTACAGCTTGTTACCTGCGGACTAGGGAGGCTCTCCCTCGCCTTAGTTGTGGGGAGAGTGACGGTACTGAGGCAGCAGGCTGCTGACAATCTACAAGAAACTGATAAATTAGACAAATATACAGAGTGGTGACACTCAGATTAGACAATACGACAGAGAAAACACGGAAGACTAGACAGGGGGAGGCCTTGTCAGAGATAAAGAGACTACTACTGGTTTGCTGCTATGAAAGCTCTGATTTTCATACTTAAACGGACAGTTCACCCCAAAATCAAAAACAAGTATTTCTCTCTTACCTGAAATCCTTTTCATTCATACCATTTTTTTTTGGTGTAAGTTTTGGAGATATCGGCCACAGAGATTATCATGGAACTGGACTGCGCCAAGCTTGTGGTGCTTAAAGCGACCAAAAACAAAACATTGAAAAACACAACAGCAATGTCTCCAGAAGACAGTCATGCATGTATCTTGTCAAGGCAGAGTGGCTCATTACAGTGCAGGGTGAAAACACTGGAGGCATCCTCCTCCTCTTGTTCATGGGAAGAGGAATTCTTCCTTCTGCGCAGTGATATGGTTGGCAGGTGGAAACAGACATTGCTTTTTGTTTTTATTTAATGTTAGTTACTAGTTTTGTTTGATTGGCGAGTACGCAGAAATCTCTATGGTCTATATCTTCCAAACTCTGCAACTCACACCAAAACAATCCAGAGGAATGAATAGCGCCACAGTTAAAGAGAAAAAAACATGTATTTCTGATTTTGGAGCGAGCTGTCCCTTTAAGCACCAGTCTGATCCTGGTGTATATGTTCTTATGGCACTACTATAGCACAATACTATTCATTAATTTACATAATGTAGAGGATAATCATCCGCTTGTAGATTTACTTCATGTGTTTGTCTTAGGTAAGAAATCAGATTTTCCTGCGGTGAAAATCGGTGCTGCACACTGCCAATGCATGGGAGAGATGCAGAGAGAGCGAGAGGAGAAATTTAAGCAAAAGAGCAGAAGAGCCAGATGGAAGTACTCAAGTATAAACTAAGTGACTGCTTCTATTGCATGTCAGTTCTAGCAAATGCTTGCAAAGTGTAACTAATAATGTGAACCAGTCTCATCTGACCACACTGACAGGACCAGTCTCTGCACAGCTAGACAATCAGCACTGGAGGTGGGAAACACAGAACACTGAATGAGACAGAGACATGGACACAACAGACACACACTCTTCCAAAATCCATTATTGTATTGATTTGTACAGCACAAACAGAGAAGGATACACACAGTGAGGCTAATGCTGAACAACGCTGCTCAACTCCAGATCACCTGCTGCTCACGGCTCAAGTCATATTCACGGACTTCGCTCTAAGTCAGTCTTCCTTTTAGCTCCGCTTAAAAAGTGTATACTATCTCTTGATATCTTAACGTTGTTTAGAGTGTTTCACTCATATCTGATTATTTGAGGTAGGAGAAGAGGACAGAGAGGTGTCAAACAGCATTTGACAGGAACGAGAATGGAAATGTGCTCAGACACTGACACCTGGTGGACAAACACTGTTGAGAGAGGTTTGGTCAAGACTTCGACCATCAGTGGAGGAATACATGGATGTGGTTTAGTGAGGTAAGAGGAGACGTTAACAGATGGAGAATCAGGCATGAGGCTGAGGCACAGAGAGGAGGTCGGACTGGTTTCTATAACACTCAGTAACACACTTTAAACCTGTCAAATGCTTTTCGACAAAACGCTGGATGTGACAACAACAAGGCATGCAAGAGTGACCTTAAAGAATTATAATTTCTAACAGAATTTATAGAATAGAACATTTTAGATAATTTACATTTGACTAAAAATGCAAAAAAAAAAGAAAAGACATGTAATGTATGCAGTCTGCCACAGGGAGGTGCTGTGAGTCACTGTATGCAGAGGCAAATGCTGCAGTCTTTTTTTTTGCTTGGTTTCCAATTCGAAACCCATCCCTGCACTCTAAAGGGTGAAACATGATGTCACATTTTATGTCAGCAGTTATTAAAATGCAGAGAAATATGTCTTATAACTTTAAAAAATACACGCAGTCCGATGTTTACACAACCTTAACAATAACCAAAGGGCTTTTCTGTGCTGTTTCTGAGGATGTCGGAGCCAAAAAAGGGGCTCCTTCCTCCTGGGTGTTTCTGCATATTCAAACCAAAGGCAGGTTAAACCAGTGTTTCCTCCTCTCTGTATCCCACCTAATCCAGAGGCTTGCAGGAATTTAGCAGATATTGGTGCTGGGTGTGGAGATGATGATGAGTCATCGCCTCCGCCGAAGGTGAGGAGACACCGAGACGGGGCGAGTGGTGCTGTGAGGCGGGGACAGTTGAACTAAGTCTTGTCGTGAATAAATGACTCGTCTGACCTCTAAGGTTAGCCACTCAGGGTCTATCGTGATGGGCTGGGCGCCCAGAGGCAAACTAGGATAAGTGATGTTAGGCAGGGTTGAGGTCTGGATTGATTCGGAAAGTGCGTCGGGGGAACACGCAGACATGGACGGGCAGGCGGTTAGCTCGACAGAGGGCGGACTAAGGAGGGTCAGGGAGGTGTTCAGGGTGTGGGTGGTGATTATGGAGGGGCTGTGGAGCCTGGTGGGGCTGGAGGGAGCTGTCAAGGTGCCTCTGCGACTTACTTTGGGCGGGCTGCTTCTTATCCTGGGCACTTTAGCGCCACGGCCACGGTGGGTCTGCTCTTGGTCAAACTCCAGGTCCTCCAGCCGTTGGGTCAGGGCCAGCTTCTGCTGGATGGCCATACGGAGGAGGGAGTTCAACGTCTTCTTCTCGTCCTCCGCCGCCGCCAGCTGCCTCTGCATCTCATCCAGCTGGGTGACATACTCGTCACATCTACAGAGAAACAAAGATTCAGTAGGAGATTTCTGCAAATTCCCCGTTCAAAAGTTACACGTTTCACTTCCCCAGCTTGCATGGCGCTTTCTGTTTCCCCTCTCACCTGGTGGCAAACATGGCCCTGAGAGACGAGAAGGTGGCGGCATCTTCTTTCAGAGCCTTCAGCTCATTCCTCAGCTTCATCATGGTCTCCGTCACCATCGATTTTTCGTTCTCGTACTTGCTCTTCAAATTAGCCAGTGCAACCTCTGCTGTCTGCAATGGCAATTCAGCATTGGATTAAAACATGTTGCGGCCTGGTTTAGATTAAGTCTGGATTGTATCCCTGAGACAAAAACCCCCAAAAAGGTTGGTTTACAAGAGATATCGCGTCATGTATTTTGTTTGCATGGATAAACAAATGTTCCTTGAAGATATTACCCACAAAGAAAATGATTTTTCACCTGTTTGTTGGCCTTCAGCACCAGTCTGAGTGTGGCTATCTGCTCTCTCTTGGTGCTGAGCAGGGACTTCAGTTTGAGGATCTCCTCCAAGCACAACTCCTTGTCCTTGTCAAGCATCGGTGCCAGCTCCCTGGCCGCAGCCCTCTGCCTGGACAGCTGCAGCGAACGGTCCACAGCCCTCTGCAGGTGTTTGATCTGGTCTCTGATGATGGCGTTCAGGTTGTAGATATTCATGGGCTCCTTCCGCAGGTCCCCGCCTGCCTCTGAGGGCACCGGAGACGGGCAAGGGGAGATGCTGATGACCGGGGAGCCTGGGGGGTTGCGGGTGGGGCTGCTGTGGAGGGATGGAGGGTCTGCAGTGTTGTTTGTTGTCTCGTTGTGATGGCCGTCTTTGGATGGGGAGTCCATGGGGCTGCGCGGGGGCTCGGAGGAGCAGGCTGCGGATACTGCAGCGAGGCGGCGTGCGAGGCGAGGGGAGAGCAGGGCGCGAGGGTCGTCGGAGCCTTTCAGGCTGCCGCTGCGTGTGACCCGGCTCTGGCGGTAGTAGTCCAGCATGACGCGGTTGGGTGTCTCGTTGTTGCACAGACACACGTGGTGGTAGAGCTGGGCCAGTTCCTCGCTGAAGGTTACCAGCTCATCCTGCGCTGTGTTGAGCATGCCCTGGCTCTCCGTGGCTGTGCTCGCGGCTGCTCTGAGCTCTGCCTCCAGGCCCGCCACCCTCTCCCGGCTCTCGCGATAGCCGCGCTCTAAATGAGTTACCTGCTTGGACAAAAGCAGAAGCAACATCAAGGGGTGCCAAACAGCTCGAGCCCTCCAATGAAAAAAGATCTGGACAATGACAAACCTGTTCACTCAGTGCCTGGACCCTGTCGTCACTGTGGTTGTCTCCCTGCCCCTCCACAGCCTGGTTGTACTTCTCCTTCAGGGCCTTGAGCTCCGCCTTCAGGTCAATCACCTCCGTCACCGCCACCTTGTACTTACACTCCAGGATCTCGAACCCGTGGATGTCGGGATCATGGTGACCGTTGGCTGGCGGTGATGAGGAGCCACCGTCAGGTTTCTCACTCTCCTGTAGGTCATCGAGCTCTTTGTCTCCATTCAGACACTTCATGGCATTCATGCGCTCCGTGAGGCGGTGGACCCGGTCGCTCTGCTCGCTCAGGGCGCCCTGCGTGTGCTGCAGCTGGGTCTGAGACTCCTGCAGGTTCATGAGCAGCACGGTCTTCTCACGCTCCACCTGCAGGACGGGAGGATACACCAACACATGAGAGGCAGTCAAGACAGAGGGCGGAAAATACAATGCTGCATATATGTTTAACGATGGTTAACAACCCAGGACAGTGTTTTAAGTCCGAGGAGATTAGTTAAAAGACATAATACAATCTACTCGGTCCCATGCAGATGGAAAGCCAGGTGAAGTTTTGTAGTCTATTAAACGTTTCTGGAGCAAAAAGGTATTGAAGGTATAAAGAACTGAAGTAGATGGGGACTTGTTTTATAACGTGAAAAGTGACAACAACAACAACCATATAGCCATATGCAGCGTAATACAGCCGGAAAGCTGGATTTTCCAAATTCATTGGAAAATACATTATTCAAACCTTGAAACACCGCTGAAATATTTACTATAGCTGCTAAGCTAAACATTTTAGCACGTCTGAAGTGGATGCACGAGCTCGACGACACACTGAGGGTGTAAATAATGTCTTTACAAATCAACTCTAGATCTCAGGGCTTCCAGAGATTTGGATTATGCGTGATTAGCTGTATGGATCAGTTTTATGTGTTTTTCTTTGGTTTTTAAAACAAGTCCCCAATTACTTCAGTTGTTTAGGAGAATGCTGCAACACTGAAGTTCCAGAAATGTTTTGCAGACTACTGAACTTCACCCTACTATCCATCGGCATGGGGGTGAGTAGATAATGCGTGAATATTTTTTGATATATATTTTTGGGCAAACTTATCCTTTAACTCCTTTATATATACATGTATATATTCTTATATAACTCTCTGCACTGATGTTTCCTGCTATGTTAACAGATGAAAATGTGTGACTTCCAAGTTCTGACCACCAACTGCGGCATTTCCCCACAGTCAGATTTAAAGAGTAGTAATATTTAGATTCCACTGTTAAAAAAATACAGTATAGCAGGACTCCATTATGCCAACGTAGTATAATCAGTATGACCTGCAGAAATCCATAACATTAAAGGGCTATTAAAGACACTGTACCGCGTAGCCATCATCATTTGGCTAAGCAGCTAAGTTATGAAAATACAATGATAACTGATACCTAAGGTGATGATATATTGTGCATGTTATTTAACAGCGTCCACACTGAAGAAACACAACATTGATTTTTACTTAATTCAACTGGCAATTATGAAGCCCGAGGCTGCCGGCGTTAACGTCTTTCCCAGAATAATCCTCTCCGAAGAAAAAATTGATTAGCGAGTAATTGTGTTTACAGAGAAAGGCACACTGCTCATGTAGCAGCCACTGATCTAATTTTCTATTTTCCCAGTGGAGTTAAGCGAGGGCAAAAATGTGCGGTAATTACTTAATTAGATTCCACCATGAATCCAATCTACCTGTGACATACATACTGTGGGCCCATGTTGATGAGTGTGTGGTATACTCAGCTGACTCAGTGCGTAAGGGACTGGGAGAGGAAGTCAGTTGCTATGCTATATTATGTAAGCTCTATATTTATACTCTCTGTTCATATGGATTTAGCTTATAACAGCAGAAGGCTTGAACTATCTGCAGTATAAATGTAAGTGTACTCTGCATTTCCCCCCGTCATTGGGCTCTATTTCTGTCTCCTTGTTTCTAAACTAAAAGCAGAGTCTGATTCTGTCTCTTTCTTGCCTCTGCATCTGCTCTCCGTGCCTACTGGATGCTAATCTTCCTGACAGGGCTCCCTATAGTACACGCAAATGTCCTGCTTCCACTGCTGGACTCTATTTTGTTTTGCTATGATTTGGCTTTATTACTTCCACTAAGGCACGAGCACTTATTGAAGCATAAGTTCTGTTAAAACATGTGATGTAGAGTTCATATGGGCTAAAATGCGCCTGTGAAATGTGCGTAATCATTATATGATTATATATTCACCAGACGTGCTTTGTGTCATTATGGTTCGACTGCAGCTGTACCAGTATCTATACTCTTGTCATCACCTTGTAATTTCCTTGCTGTGAGCCGTGTCAGACTGCGACCGGGGCTGCTTTCATCAGTTTGCAAATATACGCTGAGCACAGAGAAATGTCACACACCAAACAAACTGAGATGCACGCCCACACAGAATTTAGCAAGTAGACTGACAAGACCCCTCAGTCTCTACACTGAAAACTGAAATGTACTGTGGGAAACTGGAGCAATTCATACGTCCTCTGTGCAGTAAACTCTTTTCAATTTAGGATACGAACCAGCGCTAAAGTGACTGAAATCAACTAGACAGTAAACAATGTGATGTTCCAGTGGCGTCTGTGCTGACCTTTAAAAGGAACGTTCATGATTAAAAAGCCCTGGACAAAGAAGAAGTGCTTTCAAGCAGTCATCACTGCTGATTTTACTTTGATTATTATGGGTAATCTGACTGACTGATTGCCATTGTGAGGCCTGTTCTTATGTCCCACCTGTAGCAGCTGCTGTTTGAGCTTCTGAATCTCTGACAGGTTGAGCTCGCTGAACAGATCCGGCACCGGGTGCAGGCCTTCTCCTTTCCGCCCGGGTCGGTACTCCCCGTTCATCTTAGCCAATCCGGCGGCTGTGTGGAGATGGCCATTGCGTCGGTTGCTGTCCTCATTGTTGCCATTAGCAGCAGGGATGGCGCTGCCGTTGGTGCCGTTGGTACCGTTGGTCTCCTCGGGGAACTTGAGGCCCTCGACGCCAGTGACGGTGAGCGCCAGGTGGGCCCCTGCTCCGTACACGCTGTCACTCAGGCTGATGTGGTGGGCCAGTTCCTTCCTCAGATTGTTCTTCTGCTCACGCTCACTCTTGAGGGCATCCAGGGCCTCCTCCAGCTGACCCTCTGAGATGTCCTTCAGACGTAATGCGTCCTCCAGCTGACTGTTCAGGAGAACAGTCTCCTCCTCAAGTACTTTAATTTCATGTTTGAGCCCCTCATACTCCACCTGAGGAGGAGGAGGAGATAGGACAGACAGGAACACGACAAGGAAACGTGTGATGGAATTACTCAACTCAATTCTAACACAAGAATTCTATTTGTTAAGAATGGACATTAAGATTGAGATAAATATCACAGTTTCACAGTGTCACAGTATACAATATTACAATCAGTTCGAACGCCAAGAGGGATGAATTTTTGATGTTTTTTTTGTTTGTTTTGGTTGAACAACTGCTAATATGACAGACGTTAAACTTGACTTTAATAACAATAACACAGTAGAATTTATTACTGTGGATAAGCAGGTGTACGTTGAATAATAACTGTCAATTTTCATAACATGGTATACTGTCAAACCATTATACTTCTGCAATGGTAATCCCTGGTCATCCTCTGGTTTCTTGCTTGTAACAGGTAAAAACAAATCTAATTTATCTCACTGAAATGTTCATTTCTGTGGTGCTAATTGTGTCTTAAACTACAGTTGCAATACACAAGATTATAGTTGAAAATCTACAAAAGTTAAATAAAATGATCAGCAGAATGTGAAGAAATAGCAGTTCTGACATTAAGATGCCTACATATTGTGTTGCAGAGATACTGTATCTGCTGAAGTTAGCATGCTAAGCAGCTAGGCCTGGCCTGGTCCAAAGCTCCTGTGCTACTGGTGTAAACACTAACACTTCCCCGATGCACTGAGCTTCCATTCTGGCCTGCTAGCTGCACAGCTAACTGAGCTAACTAGCTAATGGCAGCTATATGTACTGTAGCAGCAGGTAGTGGTTGCCTACCAGCATGCTGCTTCCTACATATTGCACCTTTAGTCTAATAAGATATTTTTCACCAGTAATTACAAATATATACTTAGACATTATAAAAAAGTGTTACCCTAGATTTTAGATCCAATCGATATTTTGTTTGGTGCTTTTATACAATTTCTTATCTTAACAAACCATGCCTGTATCATGAAAAATGTGCAGGAGAAAGCATTCATTTTTTTTATTTCAGTAAAAAAAATAAAAAATTCTTACATCACAATAGTTAATTTCAGTTGATTTGTGAGCTCACTCTACTCCAGCCCATCACAGGTATTAGAAATTGACTATATGCCAATAAAGACACTTTAAACTTTATGTGTAATTGAGTGGGGGATGCTGCAGGTCCTTCAGGGAAATAAAGGATGATGAACTACTCGATGAGATCACTGTGTTGTCCTGGAACTGATACCGAGACATAAAGGCGACCACATTCCAAGGCTGTATTTAAAAATTTAGTGTGAGCAATTAATCTGAACTGAGATGGCAGTCGGTGCCTCATCAATAAAGACAACTTATCTTATAAATGTGTTTTGAAGTACTAAAATGGTGACGGTCTTCATACTGACCTGGCTCTGCTTGAGCGTGGACACCAGCTTCTGCAGCGTGATGTTCTCCTCCTCCAGCTCGGTGTAATCCTGGAGCAGCCGGGTCTCTCTGAACTTGTACTCCTTGATCTCCTCCCTCATCCTGCTCCTCTGTAGCTCCAGCGTCTCGTTGCTCTGGAGCAGAGAAAGAAGATAAGTAGTAGAAAGAAGGGTTCATAACCGTAATCCTGGCCAAAATTGAAAACTCTCCCATCGGCTTATGATTGGATGATGTGCAGGGTTTCATGCTGAGGATCGACATATCTATAATATATCTCAGCCCACACATACTGCGCAAACTTTTCCCCCTCTTATAGCATGAGAATGAAGCAGCGAGTTTCATTACGTTAAATGCAATGAGTCAGCACCCCCTGACTCCAGACAGATCATTATCATTATCGGGTCACCTGCTGTGCACAGATAGAAACATGAGCATATGCTGGAGCAGATAAACTGCCGATTAGAGTAATGCACCAGCCACACAAGTCATAAATCTAATACAGTGGTGGGAATACAGTGACAGACCGGCAGAATCATCTCTTCTCACAGTCACAACACCTACGAGTCAGAAATGACATGCAGAATAGGAATGACGTTCTTATCTCGAAGCGAAGACATGTACAGTTCAATGCAACTTGACTGAAGCGTCATAAAACGTGAAATTTGCAGGATATATGCGCATGTGTGTGTGGCTGTCTCAATGCAGCTCCCCTGCAGCTCTCCGTGCATATGGCAAAACTGCTGACCCAGAGACAGTGTCAGGACTGGGTGGGTACAAGCACAGGGGGAAGAAACTCGGAGATGTGAGACACATATGGCCCCTTCAGTACCTCAGTGTGTGTGTGTGTGTGTGTGTTCGTGTGTGTCAAGGGTTGGATGACTGTACTATCTGAAGAGGCAACTGGACTGAAACTAAATACCGCTTATGATACAGTGAACCTTTTGATTTGTACAGTTGCTGACAGCAGCTCTTATACTCTGAAGCTAATGGAGCCTAAACTGCAAAGTACACAGAAGTACAGTAGAATGGCTTCTGCAAGTACAGGAAAAGACGACAATAGAAACCAAATTACATTCTGAGAACAAACCGTATCACCATCAATAACCAGTCATACAATAACACTCTGCTGGACAGTGCGCTGCATTGTTGTCGTACAATTACATATTCATGTCAATGCGGGGATTTACACTGAGCTGGGTATGAACTGCGCAGGATTAGAAGCCAATTATCAGTCAGTGAGGCTCTATAGAAGTCTTTTCTGATCAGCGGCTAAAGCGGCCGGGGTCAGGGACAGTGCGGCACACAACGCTGGCAGCGAGCCCGCCACAGGGGCAGAACCGGGGCGACTCACCCCTCATCTGGAGTTCACAGCGCAGACAGCTTATTTGGATTCATGACACAATGGCAAATATGGCAGGGGTCCAACTATCTCGTATTCATTCATCATTAGCACCACTGTTGCAGTGGTAATGTGGAATAAATACACGATGTTGACACAGGACGGAGGGTACATTGACAGTGCTGTGATTTTGGGTTATTGTAGTCATTTATTTGTAAGTTTAGGCAGACGTCACAGTGACGTGTTTTTCTATGAAATCACAGCACCCGACAAAAAACACATCATATGCAAAATTTCCTATGTTTGTATGGTTGGGACTTCAACCTATTTCTTTGAATTATTTCATGTTCCGATTGAAAACAGCAAAAACAAACTTTCTCTGGCTGAATGTAACTTTTCCCAAGAGTTTCAGTCTCTATCTGTGTATATGTGTGTTTGGGAAAAAAGTTGCTTGGAACCTGCTAAAAACCTTTTGATTAGACGCGACTCGTCACAAATGAAGCTCCCAGTGTGGCTGCAACATCTGGCGGCTGCTCCTCGTTAAGCGGCCGTCACGCTTGCAGATGAGGCTTTCAAAGAGACGAGTGCACCATCAAAGAGCCCTGATCATGATGCCAACAGGTGACAGGTGCGAGTGTGAGAAAACAACAGCATCTCAATCGAAAAATGTGGAATACCTCGGCTAACAACTCAGCCTCACAACACTCCCGGTTGAATGTGGTGAATGAGTGTGTGTCCTGCGGGTGTATCGCTGGTTGTGTGATGAGAGCAGTGAGGCTCACATGTGCCGAGCTCAGGGCATTTCACTTATTCCCCAGCTTAGCACCGGATTTGCTCGAACTCCTGCACTGATCGACACAGCGGCTGCAGACATGTGCAGATGCACGTTCACACGTACATTTTGTTTTCTCTGTGCGAGGTCCCCCCCCCCCCCCTATCTGCCTGCCCATTGCTGTGACCCTTGGGCCCTTATCAGACACACTGGCCTCATGTATGTTTATGTACATTAAAGTGAAACTCTCGCCAAAAAGCAACCTAGGCTTTATTTGTGAATGTATATGAGTCAAACCGTGTAAAAGCATAATCACGACGAAAGAGGCACTTTTAAGATTTACCATAGTTTCGCTTTCGAGCGAGCTCATTTTCAATGGGAGTGCTACGGGCATCAAAAACGCAATTTTTTTTTTCTCTTTACTTACAAGAAGGTTTTTCAACAGCTCACATTGTATCTTCAGCACACAGCCGTCATGGCAGACAAAAGGTTGCTTTTTGGCAAGAGTTTTACATTAGGAAGGCAGAAAATGAAAAAAAAAATCAGCTTAAAACAACAGAATAATATGTTTTATGATGTTTTTGGGGGTTTCTCTAAATCCAGAGGTACCTTCGTTAGAACTCTTCACAAAGTTTTTACAACAACAGACTGAGCTGCAGATTTTTAGATTTTTCAAATCCATCTAGTGACCACAACTTTATAAATAACTAATCATTTTGCAAATCTTAAATGTATAACACATTTTAAAACTAACAGACCAAAACATTTTAGCATACAGCAGTAGCTAAATTTTTTTAAAGGAGACATATGATCGTTTCCAGGTTCATGATTTTATTTTGGGTTACTACTAGAATACATTTATATGCATTAATGTTCAAAAAACACATTCGTTTTCTTGTCTGAAAAGCTCTGATTTGACTCCGGTCTCTTGAAGGCCCCCTCCACCTGAACTACCCACTCTGCTCTGACTGGTCAGCTCACACACGCCTGACCCAGCACCGCTAACAACAACAAAAGAGCAGCTGTACTAAACCAGTCATGATGTGCTAAACTTGCCACTAGGTAAAATTAAGCAAATGTGTGACACTGTGACTTAGTGTGATGTCACCAAGTCACGAAATTAAAGGTGGGACTACTGATGAGGTGTTTCAGGAGGAGTGTTTTCTGTGGGAGAGAGGAGCTTCTGTTGGTGCAGACTTTGACCTTTTTAACTTTCAGGATCTTTTGCATGCGCAAGAATGCCAGCTACTACTAATATGGGGATATATATAGTACATTCATGTGTTCCACTGTCGGATATGCTGTTTTCTCTGATCTATCATTTGACTGGTTTCCTGTGTCCCTTTGTCTTGTATGAGGTGATAAATCCCCTGTCTGCCGTGCACCGCCTCACCTCTCGTAGCTCCTGCACGAGTGCGTTGAGCCTCTCGTTCTCCGCCTGGGCGTTGGACGCCACGGAGCGGCTCAGCGTCACCTCCGTCTGCAGCTCCAGCAGGCGGCCCATGTAGTAGGCCTCCTTGCAGGCCGACTCCTGCAGCAACGTCTCCTCGTTGGTCTCCCCATCCTCTGCGACCTTACGCTGGTTGGTGTACGCCTGGCCGAAAGCCTGGGGGGAGGAAGAAACGGAGGGGACGGTCAGAGCAATGCCCCCCCTGAAAAATCACAATTTGAAAAAGAATGAAACGACCAACAGTCATCCTGTTGGGGAGTCAAAATTGAAGTGACACTGATGCAAATCCTGTCATATAACATCAACATCCTAATCCAATGCGAGGGATTTGCACCCACTGGTATGTAGAATAAATCCACGGCGTCTTTCACAGTCACGGCCACTAGGCGCACTCCTGCTGCACTTTTGACCGCCGACGAGCACACTCTCGCAGGGCCTGTCCCTCAAGGATACCTGCTTTCTGTCTATGTGGGATGATGTTTCGCTGGGATCAATAGACACACTGTTCCCATTTTCCTGACACAGGTTTTCACGGCACCGAGAGCTGACTTGCCATGATAAAGGAGCCGAGGGCTTGATTGAGAAAATCAAAGCGAGCACCAACAGCAGAACAGGCCCCCCCATACCGGACCTGAACCAGTGGTGCAACAAACGCACACAGGCACGGTGAAATTCAGAGATATACAGTTACTTCCTGCAAGGTTAAGGGAATAACACATCATTTATATTATATGAGAGTGCAATCCTGCAGTATTTCCCTGACAAGGTTGCCTCGGGTGCAGGCAGGATTTCATGACTTGTAACCGAGCGCTCCTCGACACACATGCACCGGCTGCCTCAGCGGCTCGATAAATACTATGAACCATCCTTCACTTTTCTCAGCAGATCAGCAGGAAAAAATGGGTATGCTGCCCGCGGGGGCCTCTGTAAGAGACAATGGATCAATACCGTCTCCCCTGAAAAATATTTTATGGTTTACAATCGCCACATGAGACTGTAAACAATGCAGCATGTACAGTTATGACCGTCTACAGGGCGCAGTTCCTGGACAGAGTTGCGCGACCTGGGAACCAATGCAGCATAAATCATAAGGGAGCCAAACACTTCAGCCTAGAGTATTAATAATTCACAATGAGTCTTTCCAATCCCACCTCGACATAATAACAACATTTTCTCTATTCCAGATGAATCATTTATAAGGTACAAACATCTATTATTTGGAGATGATGTGCAGCTGCCTCTTCTTCCTGGTCGTTTTTCATTTCTCTATTTACTTCTGATTCACAGCTAACAGGTTAAATGAGCAGCGTGCAGTACAATGAGGTCCAATTGTTAGACAGGGGCAATTTATTACAGATATAGATCTACTTCCGAGCAGATCATGAATCAGTATATAGAGCATAAAGAGTATATAGAGCATTAACGCAAAGAAGAGGGGGTTATCTCGTGGATGTTTAGCCCTACGAGCCCCTGTAAACACTTTATATAGGTAACACATATTACTGATTGTCTAGTTGATACTTAGCCTGCGTCTTAGTTGCCTACTGAATTTTTTATTAGTCATTATAAAAGCCCTTCCTAATACCCTATTCTACAACTCCTAGGCTATTAACTAAGAGTTATTCCTCAATAACCTCATCACTCAGAGTCTGTTCCCAATTCTGAATGATCTCTTGGTCATAACTTATTCACAAGCAGTTTAACAGTTATCAACCCAGCTCAGAATAAAAAAAAGGCTCAATTTAGAGTCATTTGGACCCAATAACACACAGCTTTGTTTTTTGTTACATAAGAATAGGCTATTGATGCCAACACTGAGCAAAGCATATTAAGGTCTTAATTCTTGCAAACGTACTTACTCACTATCAATAAGCAGTAATGAGAAGGCGATAGAGTGAAAACTCTAAATGGCCTATGGTTGTAAAATATGGCCATGCAGAATGAGGAACTATCGAGCGAATATGCGATTTATACACATGCTAATAAGCAGCTACCTACTGGGTAATCTGTTTTCCTTTACTTAAGGTGCCACCACAAATGTCTACAATTTGACGGATTATCAATAGGTGAGGCAGGTTAGCTGTTTCCCCCCAGTTTCCTGTTTATGCTAACTAAGCTACTTTAACGCAGTTGTAAGTGATATGTCTTTTCATTAAAATAACTTTCACATAGCTCCATATCTCAGCAGTTATCACTATTGAAGAGTGTTTGCTCGTGAGTGCGCAGAGAGCAGGGTCCTCCTGTTTGCTGCTATGTCTGCCGATTACCGCTGTGCATACATGTGGGGATGCAGAGAGGAGGGAGGGGGGATACTAACTGCATAAAGGAACTAAACTCGGTTTTGTTTTGCAAGCCCAGCGTTGACAAATTACAATAAATAACATTACCTTTATCTTAACTTCTCGGCAAGAGCGTGAATAAGTGTATTTCCCAAAATGTCTTATATAGGTTTAACAGCAGCTGTACAAAAGCTTTGCCTACATCAAAATAAACAGAGAAACCCAAATGATGATTTATCTGCTGTATCGTTGCATGAGAGTAAATGACCAGAGCCAAATGTCAGTTAATGAGCTTCACTGACCACCATCCTGCTTTTTGAATACTCGACGTCAGCCAGCAGACCACTGGAAAATGTTGGTTGAACAATTCATCCAGTCACTGGTCAAATGAATTTAAACGGTGTGCACCCTTGTCCTCTCTGTCAATATGAACACACACTTCATCTCCATGCTGTAAATCAGGTGAATAAAGTGGAAAGGCACTGGTTCCCTCGGTAGATGGCTTTATTCAAACTCAATAAACCCCTTTGTTTTCCACATTTCCACAGAACATTTAGCCATCCAGCCACAGACACTGCACTCAGGGGCTTGCTTTTTAATGACTGGAAAACACTACACGCAAAATAAAAGTACTGTATTGTAATTGTCCCTCTCCTCCTCCCTCGGTGTCTCTAACCACATCTCTTTTATGTTCACACTCTTGTTCTCTGGGCCCCTGCGCCCTCCCACGTTCTCCGGAGAGGCACAGTGCGATTGTGGTGAATGATTAAGAGGGAGGGCCTCGGGAACAAAACAGCTGATTAATTCCAAGCACAATGTGACTGAATGAGCTCGCGTTCTGGCTTCAGATGAGAGGCTGTCAGGGTCCGAGCGGGCCTAACAGCAACAGCTGGACCCTGCAGGAGGACAGAGCGAAAAATCTGGACCCACAGAGTCCTGCTGTCGGCCTTTTAGTACGACGCAGTCGGAGGAGGGAGCAAAGATTTACTAAAACAGACTTTAGTCTTGTCCGTCCTGTGCTGGTAATTTGAAAACAGAAAGGTGCTGGGTGTTGTTTGAAATAATTTGGTACTCATGCCACAATTGAAGTTTTTTCATTAACTCACTAAATTTCACACGTGGGAAATTTGCTAAATTGCTTTCTTGCAGAGGGCTTGATGGGAAGATGTGGACACCACAGTCATGTCAACAGGCTAATTAAGAAGCTTCAGACAGAAGAAGCCAGTTAGCTTGAAGAAAACATCTCATCTGGCTCTGTCTAAAACAGAACCCACCTACCAAGCCCTCTAAAGCTCAATAATTAACACCTTATATCTTGTCTCTCTAATCCCTACATAAACCAGAGTGTACTTTCAGGATTACTTCTTGAGAGGTGAGCACGGCAGGCAACCGGCATCGATTTCTCAAAGTTATTGCTCTCAATAAAAAGTCTGGCAGATTCCCCCCCTTGTGAATCTAGATCTTCCTGTTTTGGTTTTGTACAGATTAAAACAAATGTGTTAAAGTCTCAGTGACTTAACGAGACAGGCTAGTTGTTTTCCCCGAACAGGCTGCTGGCTGTAGCCTTACCTGAAGCACACCGGAATATTCGATCGAACAATAAGCAAAGAGAAATCTGGCCAAGCACTCTATCCCGACATTCAGAACTCTGCAGGCACCTTTCGTTCTGCCTGATGATGTGTGGCAGAACCACACAGCAACAGACACACAGACAGGAGGACTGTCCCAGTTGCAGACAGTGATTCAGCAGCAAGTCATCCATGGAGAATCGGTGGGTAAGAAAAGGCAGAAGGTTTCATAACAGGCCTCTCTGACGGGCGGAGCCGTGCTCCTTGAAGCCAGTGCCATCACAGTGGTTTGATGTTATTACATTTTTGTCATTAACTGACCAAATTCTGCCCCAAACTGATAAAAAAACACTCAAATATTCGTTATAATAAACAACACCAATGAATTAATAAAAATTAGCAACCGTATTTTGGTTCATCACAATCTTACAATATAACATCACGGTAAGACAACAATTCAAGTGTTCACATGTGAGCTGGACCGCAAATAGGAGGCAACGTTGTACAATTCAACCATCAAACTACTTAACAATTCTGCCATCTACCTTAAAACGACGGTTCAAATAACAAAAATAGGGTTTTATCTAACTTGGTAAACTGAAACGAGCCTTGACAGTATGCCAACTTTGCCCACACACTCAAACATAAGAGAGAGACAGAGACAGAGAGGCTGCACACATTCCCAAAAAACCCAAATGAATAATGCTGTTGCAGAGTTTCTGATTGACCAACGAGTGAAATTTGTTAATATACCTTAAAAAAAATGTAATTTTCTGTGTTTTTAAAAACCTGCCCAAACCCTATACACCTCCTCACCACTCTTCATCCCGCACAAAGCACCCAAAACCACCCAACTCAATTGAAATCCTCCCAACGCGGCAACACTGCTCGAAGTCTGCCGGCTCCATCTGCTCACGGATCCTCTCAAAGGAACTCACAGTGACTGACACTGAGGCGGAACGTTAACGGAGCATCGTGTGCTCTGGCCCGCCTGACGCTGTTGTTGTGTTAAAAATAACACTTCGACAGCTCTGCATTTTTCACCCTAATTACATGAACGTCACTGACAATATTGCGTGCTGTTTCATTATGTTGACGAATTAGATTGGCTCTGTATCTGTGCCCTAATTGGCAAACGCAACAAAGCTAAGAAGCCAGACAACATGCGAGGAGCAATGTGGAAAATTAAAGTTTAATGCCACTTTCCTTCCGGATGATATTAATATGTAGTCACTGATTGGCAGACTGTTCGTTTTTGTGTGCTGAAAACCCGATAATGCATTCAACCTTGAGGCTCCTCTGCTGTCTGTGCTACAGTGGATAAAGTCCAGACAATAGAGTCCCCCTCTATAGATATTCATCCCTGGGGCTATGGAAAGAGGGAACCAACCCATCGCTGCACCAGTGCGAGGGGAGGAGCGTGTGCAACCCTGAAATCCTTCCCTGGCTGCTGCAGTTCCTAATGAGGAGTCAGGGGAGGACCTGTGAGGGTGTGATCCTGCATGGGTGTGTAGGAGCAGCAGAAGGAGTCTATTTTTACACCCAGGAGGGAGAAGGAGTGTGATTTATTATTGCAAACTTTCATACTGTACAAGGTCTTCCCAGCACCAGACACCGTAAAAACAAGTCTATTTATAGACACTAATGTAAAGCCAGCAAGGGATATAGACTTAATTAAATTCTAAAGGTCACAGAACAAAGCTTAGAGCTAAACGCTGCTCTCTAAATTCAAACAGAGGAGAAATTAAAAATTGACACAGGCAAGAGTAGAATTTGTGATCTATAAGTGGTCTAATCTAAATTCCAATTAAAGTGGATTTTAATGACACGATCTAGATAACCTAACATCTTAATAATGACATTGATTAATCAACTGCACAGCTAGAAATTAATTGACGCATTCATGAGAATTTGAATTGAACCACGATGGATGTGGATTACAAACTCAAAGACTAGAAATCAATCAGTCGCAGCGAGCCATTTATGTATTTCTGAAAGGAACGCATCATTTTTACGGCTCAATTTGAGACGTGACAGCTTTAAATTTGGATCACGAGAATGATTGAAATGTCAACCAGACAGCCTGCTGAGCTCTAATCCCTGCCGCTGCTCCAATATTTTGATAAGTTATGGGGGAAATCAGGGTATTAGTCAAGTCATAAGTAGGAAAATTCTTGTGAACACACACACACACACGCACGCACGCACACGCACACACACACACACACACACACACACACACACACACACGCGCGCGCACACACGCACGCACACACACACACACACACACACACACACACACACACATACACACACACACACGCTGTTGTGTCCTGTCCAGATGGTCGACCCAGCCAACCACATCAGGGATTTCAGTACCATGGAGAGAGACATGCAGGACTGCTGCTGAGAAGCCACACAGCTGTCAGCCGTCATGACAAGAAGTGTGTACGTGTGTGTGTGTGTGTGTCAGAGATCAGATGGATTGATAGATGTGTACCTGCATACCAGGAGATGTGTGAGTTCATTAGTTGGTATTCGGGTCACTTGCGTTATTTCAATCGTCCGTTGTAAATCATGTCATCCTGCTGTGTTTGAGACGACGCCAAGTAATCCATTAAAAACTAAAGACCAGCAGGTACAGAACACCACAATAGCATAAATCATAGAAGAGACGTCAGAATGCAGTGTGTGTCAACCTCCAGTCAAAACACAACACACCAGAGTCACCCCTGACTCACTCACTCCTTTGGACAAACTCACGTTTGACTGCAGTACACAGGTCTGAGGAGGTGAACAGCACGGCAGAACAGGAAGGAGGAAGAAGGGTTTACACTTCACAAACTGCTGAGCGTCTTAACACCAAATAAAACTGATGATGCAGCCTTGCCAGTTCAGTTAGTGAATAACCTTTTTACAAGATTTTGCTAACTCTATGTCCAAGTCTTTAAATTAATTTACTCTTCAATAAGTATTCTCCAATAGAAAGCTGAATGAAAGATGGCCCAAAAGACTCTTTATTTCAGGACTGCGCGATACATATTGGACATACTGACTTAACAAAAGCAGCATTTACAAACTTTGACACACAGTGTAGACTGGACTGGACAGCTTCTAAGAAACAAAACTATGAGTTTTTAACAAACTAAATCTCATTAGAGCCATGGAATAAAAAATAACAAATTGTTGTTCAGTGCATCTTAACCATTTACCTCAGGTGTGGGTGAGCTACAGGTTATAGGAACTACTTTTATGATAATAGCTTACCATTAGAAACAGGTAATTAGCTATTGGTTATCAGAATCGGCAGAAAAAAAGCTATGCCATGGCTTCTATAATTCATCTCTTCTTCTACTATAATAGAAAAATATCTACTGTTCATAACCTGAGAAACTGCTCAGTTGCTCTGAACGAGAACAACTATACAGTGTATCATAAAGGGACGCTCCAGCTTCTCAGTATTGCATGTTAATTAAATAGCCAAAGCACATCCTGAATTTTAGTGCCTAGTGTTGTTAACACCGCAAAATTCACTGAATCTTAAGTTTCCCATAATTCATCTTAATATCACCTCCTTTTTTTAATACAAGCCTCTTGATCAAGTCAATCTGATATCACAATGACATCACCATTATCATTTTTCTGCACACTTAAAAAAGATCACTTCTGCGCCACAGAAGACATTAAGCAGCTCATACATAGCATTTATTGTGACAAACTGAGTGCCTCTTTAAATGCAAGTAATTAAGTGTCACACACTCCCTCAGATTTCTGTATTTAGTAACCTCTGATGTACTTAACAGCCATATCCATGATGAGCCACTGAAGCACAGGTTTACGGGACTCGTCTCCCTGACGTACTCTGCCCTTTAGCAAGGACACTGAAACGTCCCCATGTGCTTCTCAGCCACAGGGAAAAGCGCCAAGTCAAGAGATCTGTCATCTATAAAAAAAAAGAAAAGAAAAAACACTCCAGCACATTTTCGTGAGCGAGGGGAAGCTGGGTAATTGTAGCCCAGCAGGAATGGAGGTCAGTCACACTAGCACAATTAACAAACAAAGCAGAAGCTGAGAAGCAGCTACACGATGGAAAACACATTCAGCGACATACGTTGAAAGCTGAACCGTTTATTCACACAATGCATGTGGCGCGTTGTCCTGTGTGAGGTTGAAATAACATTATGGTAACGACACACTGTGTGCAAATGCTAAAAATAAAGTTTAAATCGGCTTTCTGTGTGTGCTTTAAGCGACTTGGGGTCCTCCGGTGAATCAACAGGGATGTGCACAGTTTATCATCATAAGGCTGAGTGCTCAGGCATGCTCCGCTGCACCATTTAAGGCCCTCCTACTCAATGAATTACTGTCTACATAAACACAGAGCTGGGGATGATATGAATACTTTATAGATAGTCGGGAGGGGGAAATGCGAATTGCCCTGCTTTCCCTTCCTCCTCACTGAAGTGCTATTCAGCCCGGCGAGGCCTATTATTCCTCCATGACAATACGCTATTATCGTGACACTCGAGGAAAAAAAAAGCTTTAATGCAGGATAACAGCTGAAAAAAAAACGCCTTAATAAGCTTTATAGTGGAAAATCCCAGCCAGTTACAGCAAATCCACAATGGTATCACATCTGTCGCCTCCTCGCCGACACAATGCGTACAGTACATGCGACGTGGCGCTGAAAGGTCTGCCAGGAGACATGTGGGGTTTAGTTAAAGAGATGTGGCCTGTTAAAGTGATTCAATTTGGCTCAAGTCTGCTCCTGATAACAATGACGCTTGGATTTTTTCCCAGAATGCCTATCACTTAAGAGTGCTCGGTCTGTGCCCAGCTGAATGGACGTTGAATTTGAAGAGGGAGAAGCAGCTGGGCATAAGATGTGTTTGCCGGAGCCCAAATGACTCTTTATTTCCTTTTTTTAAATTTCTCTTTGAGTCTTTACATTCTCCCCTGCTCTCCTCCTAACTCTATTCAAGAATTCCGCACATTGACCCAGTGTGAAATCAAACCGTGGACCGCTCCACGATAAGCCATCCCAACACGGATCTTGAGAGACATTTTGTAAGATGGGAGTCACAACATAAAGAGGCAGACGCAGACGGATTTTCTGCTTTGTCAAGCTCTGATCAGCCCGAGCAGACTTTGAGGCACTTAAACACTGCGCCAACCAGCCGTAACTGTGTCATATGTAGCCTTCTCTCTGCTTGGTAATGTGCCCTGCAGGGGCTCACGAGCAAGTCAACCACGAAAACACACGGCCTACCCCGTGGGCCATCCCAGCGCAGAAATTAATATAAAAAAAAGAATAAACACACATGGCTACGGGGACACTCCGACATGCACTTCACTGGTATTCATCCCGGACTCCTGCCATTCAGTTGTAGAGGGAGCGAGTACCAGCAGGCTGGAAGGGTAAATAATAAAAGCACTGAGAAGGAAGAGACGATGCTTTAATGCAGAGTGAGTGTTGTGACACAGGCAGTAGGAAGGAAGGAAGAAGAAAGTTCCACTTAGAATGAAATATAACCATGACAACAACAAAGCATCACATTTCAGAGTATTTGGAATGAATCGTTCTTGATGAATAAATTATTAACTGATGATCAATTGTCTGTCCACTGACCAATCAAGTCGGTCATTTAATATTTTCAGCTCAACCAAAAAGGGACTTAAATAGGGCTGCGTATATTGAGCATTTTCATTATCCATTAATTGACCAGTTTCTGATTAACTCATTAATTACGTCATAAGTTAGCATCTAAAAATGCAGATAACAATTACCTGAAGTCTATGTTGACAAATTGAAAGGTATGTAATGCTTGAAAACCCAAACATGTTCAGTTTAGTATCATGGAAGGCAAAAGAATAACAGCAAATATTAAGATCTGAGGAGGTGAAACCAATGATTTTTGGTGGGCATTTTGCTTTTTAAATAGCTGAAATGATTCACTGATTGATACAATTGTTGCCAATTCATTTTTTTGTGGGCTGACTACTTGCTTGAGCAACCATGTTATTCAGGTGTTTTTTATTACATTGTTTTTGAGCTGAAAAGGGAAGTTTTTTTCCATCAATAGCAAAATTGTTGAGCCCCAGGTCTGGGATTGGTTCTTTAAAGGTATTTCTGTTCTCCTTTTCTTTTGTAATGTTGAAAAAACGCACAAGTCTCAAACTCTCCTTCTCATACTGTCCATTGTTACAACACTACTCTCTGAATGCTCTCTTTTCTGTGCCTGTTTCTTTAAGCCACTCCCCCTCCTGAGAGGCCCAGCCTGCTCTGATTGGTCACCTGTCACAGGCCTGATCAGGCATCGCCCACCGTGTTTTGATACTTTCACAGTATTTATTCAGCACCTAGACCTGCTTGTTGATCGTACAGACATGGGAATCTCACTCTTCTGCACTATGTGACCTTTAAGAAATGTAACATTTGATATGCAGCGTCCTCTACTTTACACTTTCAGCCACCCATTCTTTAATGTCAATGAGTTCTCTGTGCTGCAGCTCGTGGCAGGTGTGCTGCAGCCAAATAGGAATTTAAAGAGACACTCAGTATTTTTGTGCCTCCATGTGTTTGTGTGAGCGGGAACAGGCAATGAAGTAAGAGCTGCCTCTCTCCCTCAGGATAGAGCCTAATAAACACAGCAGCACAATGATGCTCGCCGATTCAGGAACACTAACAGAACGAACACGGCTAAATAAAAGGTCTCAGTGATCACGATCCCCAAGGTCTTACATAACAGTACAAACGGCCTGTTTTACTGTTCTACTGACTTCTTCTTTCGGTTCCTAATCTCTCAAAGGTCAAATCTTTTTTACTCGAATATTTTCTATCCTCTCTTGTCAAGAATCCTTAAAGTGCTCTCTCATTCCACCGTAATCCTCCTAAAATGACAACAGACCACTTCCATTATAATCCTTATCTAAGTACCGAGTCATTCAAGTGTTCGGGGACTTGCCCGGGGTGAAGAAGAATTAGAGCGCTAATGTTGGGAGTGGGGAGATCGACCCACTCTGCTTCCTCTTTGCCGCACACTTCACTCCCTCCTTCCTACAGTCTCTCATTGCTTTGTATGACTAAGTGCTATTCCATGAGACAAAATACCGAAAAGGGAGACAGGGGAAAGTGAGCTCAGACGTGTGTGCTGAGAGCAATGACAACGGCAATGAGCAGCAAAAAGATGGAGGTGCTCGAGAGCTGATTGGTATTCTGTGTCGGTGCCAGCAGACGCACCCAGAGAGGCAGCCGGAGAGAGACAGAAAGCCAGGAGACAGAGTCGGCTGATAACATTGTCTCCCGTCTCTGTAGTTGGTCTCTGCTGATAAAGAGGACTCAGTCAAGCCAGACAAACGCAGGCCACAATGGAGCGGCTGGCCCACACACACTGACCCTCTTGGTATTGACACATGGGGGCCTCTGGGTGACTCAGTGCTTTTGTGCAGCCACAGGAGAGCCTCCATGCCAGGGCCCGCACACCGGTGGGAATCCTCGCACTGTACAGGACACTAATGAGAAGACGCCAGCAGCAGCATTTCATCAGGCAGATGGAATTCTTTACTTCACTCTCTTATCTCTGTTTCTGTCCTTTATCCAAACATCGTTGTTCCCTCTCATTGTACTTTTTCTCTGGCTGGGATTCAATCTCTTTGTCATCAGAATAAATGTAAGACATTACCATTGACTATGCACCTATTGTGAATTTCTGGGCTGAGACTAAGTTTAAAATAACAATTTGACCGATGACCGATGGTACAACGTTTCTTTGTTGTTATTTCTTTTGTTTTGGTTCTTATTTTGTCCCCCTTTTGTACCACTGAAAATTAAATTGTCATTATAAAGACATAACATTCACATAATTTTTTTTTTTGAAAAAACCTTTAATGTAACATTTCACATTCACATTCTCTTTTTGAATTACAGCTTCAAAAGATTTCCGGTTATACAACCATCAACTCATTACTAAGAATTTGTAAGACCTTATAAAGCCTTACAAACTGATGGCAGGGATGTCACAAACCAGTAGTCTGTGAATGTGCCAGCGCAAAATTGATGTGACACATCAGATAAACATAAGCCACTGCCATGGGTGTATGTCATCTTATTTGTGGATAGGCCCTTAGCAGACAACAAGGACAATATGGGCTAATACCAGTGTTGAGCTGTTCAGATATCGTGACATGGAGTTGAGTGAAGACGGTTCGCACTGGGATTTGTGACTACTTTGACCCAGACTCACTCAAGTTACACCGGCTGTTTAGGTAAACCTGCTATTTTCAGTGGAGTGACATGTGACAACGTATGTTTACCATGTTCATCGTCTTAGTTTTGTAAGTTAGCACAAGAACAGTCGCTAATTAGCACAAAATATGGCTGTTGGGATTTCCATCAGTTTGCAGGATTTGCTAGCGCTGGCCAGATAAAAGCTTTGACCAGCTTCGGTATAGGGATCAATTAAATTGTTGCAATTTATCTTGAGGAGAACACGGACATTTTGTGCTAATCATTCATAGTGGTGCAACAGTTAGGGGATCATAGAATTCATTAGGTTCATCCTCTGGGAATCCTGAATGTGGTGACGGTTCATCTTGTAGATGAAGATCTACTTCAATTTGACAAATCAAGACTGGCTGGGGTATGAGCAGAAAAGGCTACTAGTAGAAAAGGGGGAAATCATTAGGATTCCCCATTAGATGACCATAAATGTAAATGTTTAAAATAAATGTAAAAAACAGATGTTGAGATATTTTCTTGTGGACCACCTGATCAACTGAATGACAGACCAACACTGCCATCCCTAATGATTTTCTGATTCCTGCTCTCTTATGTGAGAATTTGCAACATTTCTGTTTTATAATATTGTGAATATGTGTCTAACACAGTGATCTGGGACACTGTAATGGCAACTGTTTGTACTTGTATTTTATAGACCAAATTATTAAATTCATATTCCTTTTCCTCCAAAACAACATAATATATATATATATATATATATATATATATATATATACTTTCTTCCTCTAAGTAAACTTGACACCATGTCTCTTGTGATGGAGGACAGGGTTAATTAAATGGTTTAACTATCAGATGATTTAATACCTGCCTAATCCTATACATCCCATAACAGGGTAGAAGTGACAGAGACAGATTATCTGACCCTGATTCTGAGTCTCTAAGTGCATGTTTTGGCGTGTACATGCTCATGCTCATGCGCATGTGCAGTGTAATTGTGACGAGGGGGGGTGGGCAGGACATTCAGAGGATCATGCTTGTTCTTGCTCTACATCGTTGCTGGATATAAACGGCCTCTGGACATCTAGATGGGAGCGGAGTGGCTGCAGAGATGATAAGCATGAAAGAAGACTTTAGATGAAAATAAATTGCTTTGTCTAGACACAACCAAGGCAGAATAACTGGACTCAGCGATGCTTTAAAGGGCAAATGAAAACAAACATGTAATTCATGTGAACGATAACAGTAAACACAGGCAGCAGATGCCACAACCGCAACGCTTAATTCACACAAGGAGGACCTTTGATTTGCAAAAAACAAAAGTTTTCCTTGTGAGAGGGCGGATTGCTTTTTTTTTTTTTTTTGCTACGCTTTCAGAGTTTGCAGCGCGCACAGCTAAAGTAGACGAGTAATCAATACAGCAGCCTGCAGGCAGGGGAGTCCTGTTCCCTCTTCCCTCTCACCAACTACTGTATTTCACTGCAGCAAAAAAAAAGGAGCTTTCTGAAAAAACATAATCTATGCGGGGCTGGGCGTGCCTGAAGGGTTTTTTCCGCGGAGAGAACGGCTTCATTAAGTTCCGTCCTCTTTCATGTGAGGATCATGAGGTTTCAGGAACAGGGAGGAAAAGAAAAGAAAAGAAAAGAATATGGGTCAGATTGTAATATAACTCAGCAAAACTATGAGCTCTGTTGTCAGATTGTCTATGCAGCAATCGGCCTGCACTCTCTCCCTCTCTTCCTGACATCCTCTAAATCAGTCAACACAACCATAAAAAGCCTGAAACAACAAAGAGACACTCACAACCACCACCTCCACCACCACCACCACCACCACTCTATCCTGCCGCCCCTCCTTCCGTCTCTGGTCTCAATCACAACATCCACACCCAACGCCCCCCTTCCCCTCCCAAACCTTTCCTGCTAAATGTGCAGCAGACACAGGGGAGAAACAAAAACACATACACACACACACACACGTGCAGGGAAAAGTGGTCCCGATGTGTGACTCAACTGCAAAGACAAATGACCTTCCCTTCAGGTCCTGACAAAACACCCACGTATCAACAACCCGCCACGTAAAACACCAGGGGGCCGAACACAAGGGCAGACAGGTCCTTATCTATATGCTCAACTGCATCCCTGAGCCTGTTGCTGGGGTCACAGGTCAACGGCATGAAACCTGCAGCACAGGAAACACCTTTTTTTCCTCTCAAACACCGATGCCATTCAGACTGAAGGAACAAAATAAATGGCTACACTGACTTCAAACACTTTTTCTGTGTGTTTCTGCAGCTGTTCTGTGTGATCCACCTTGAAAGAAATTCCACGGAATCTGTCAGATGTTTCACCAACAAGCGCTGATTCTCCCCGACGCATGCGACGGTACACACACTAGTGCACAGCTTAAGCTCCGACATGATACATTTTCCACCACACGGAGCAGGAATCGATGCATAATTCCGACTTCACTCCGGGGAGGGATCACAGGGGTGGATGGGAAGAGGGGCTCCAGGAGATGAGGAGGGGGATGGTGGGCCGATGGTGAAAGAAGGGAATACCAGCCAGAGGTATTGATTCAGCCCCTCCATCCATGTTTACTGCCCTCCTTCGAATCCCGGCTAATGTAAAAGAGGAGCAAACAAGAGGAGAAGGAGGAGGAGATGGAAGAGGAACCTGTGATGTAGCCCTTCTGTGCATTCAAGAAAGACTTATTTACAGGCACAGCTGCTCCCTTTCCTGACTGTAGCCCCCGAACTGGACAATGAGTCAAACAAACCAGGGTGAATTGAGCAATTTCCAAAATAGTACAAAAAAAAAAAAAGGTTAATGACTATTCAGGTTTTGCTAATCCTTCCATTCAACACTGATTCGCCACCTCAAAGAAAAAACGGCAGACGTCGAACGCGTGAACGCCTCTGAAGGTTAAAGCTTCAATTTCACAGGGCTTCATGATGAATTCTGAAGGCGGTAGGGTCAACCGACAGCTTCACACCCTCATCATCACCGGTCCCCGATGACCAAGACGTCGTCTTGACTCATGCAGATGATGGTTACTGTGGAGAAGTTCCCAGAGGGGATGAACTGACAGCTAATCAATCATCCACAGTACAGCCAGAGTGTGCGTTGCTCTTCCTGAATTTGACAGCCGGCCCTTGAGAATAACTTTTACACTGTAACATAGTTCGCCACATGAGGTAACATGGTATTGCTTGCCTATGCAGTTAGACAACTGCAGTGCTGTCTGGTTCAATTGTTTTTCATATCGTTTTTTTTTTTTGGATAAGGAAGATACCTTTAAAGGAGCAGTTTGGAATT
>CAEMYA010000008.1:2900635-2939770 GCA_903131615.1 Diplodus sargus
TTTTTTTTTTTTGCACGTGTATGCAGGTTTTTTTTAAACCTGCTTACACAATGACTCCTTTTCTTTTGCTTTATGTTTGAATATCTGTTTTTTGTTTTGGGAAAACAGGGAACAGCAGAAACAACATTATAAAATTAGACATATCAGTTTTTAATAGCGGAGGAGTGAGACATTTTGCCTCCTTATCATCTCTGTTGAGAGTTGCATATGTGCAGTACTGATCGGGCAGCTGGCACGGATCTGGCACTGACAAAATAGACCAATGGCAGTGTTACAGTGGTTACTTGGTGCGAACTGAAGACAGTCTTGAGTGCTGCTTGAACAGAGACGGATGGACACATTAATGGACACACCCCTCCTGGGTGTTGCGTTTCCATCACTGCTGATCAGAGCTGGGGATGACAAACACTCGCGACTACTGCAGGGTCATTAGATACATGAGACATAAGGCGAGAGGCAGCAGGGGTTAGCTCAGCTTAGCATAAAGACTCAAAGCAGGGGGAAACAGCAAGCCTGGCTCCATCTAAAGGTAAACAAATCCACCCACCAGAGCCTGTAGAGCCCATAACAACATCTTCTGTCATCAATGTCGTGTGCAGGACTCCAGGAAGTCACTACTCCCCGACGAGGAACAGTCAGTATGCTAAGCTAAGCTAAGCTAAGCTAACTGACTACTGGCTCTGGCTTCAAACTTTGCTACAGACATGAGAGTGATATCAGCAGGTCCATAAAACCAAAGAAATTTGACTACACAGCTGCAAGATACATTAAGAGACAGTCTTCAAGCTTCAGACTTCACGTGGCCCTGATGAATCATGACTGAATCTTTCTTTTGTAAGGTATTTCATGTCACTCTGTGAAGAATCTGATGTCGATTTCTTCTGGCATCTCTCTCAGCCTGAAGCCTTTGGAGCAGAAGTGACCTGAGAAACGCGCGTTCTCAACTTATCATAAATGTCAATTCTTCTGCAGGCTTCAGAAGGGCTGAAGAGACGAGCCACGACAGCGGCTGAGATGACTTAACTCATTTTTTCACACTCATCAGACCTGTGAGTTGCGGAGATGAATAGATTTTTTTTGAATGGGAGTCACGAGTGGGTACAGGGCAATTTTCAGAAAACAAATGATTAAATTGACCAAATTACATTGTGACTACACCGCTGCTCTTCCAGCTCTCTCAATCTTAAGCCTTCTTGACGGTGCCGTGAAAACACCACTTCCACACAAACACTCTGCAGAGGTGGAATCTCCCTCCTTCCACTCCTCACTGTGTCCAATCTGAGGTTGATCTGCCCAGAGACAGCGCTAACAAGCCAGAACCACGGGGGTAACGGTGTCTCCGTCACTGCTTCGGCAGCTACCCAGAGACATACAGTACATGCACACACAGGGAACGAGAGAGTGACGGGGCCGGCAGGCAGAGAGGAAGACGGGAGGGAGGGAGGTTGAGAGAAAGAGCTGGCTTAAGGGAAAATAATATAAGAGAGGGGAGGACACAGGAGAGAAGAAGACAGTTTCTTGCTTTAAGAGCCAATGCACGCTCTCGGCATTCTGTTTCTGCTTGAGCCCGCAGAGAAGCAAGAGTGTACTGTGCAAACAATGAGAGAAACAATGCACAATAGCAGCTTTGAATTTATTTGAAACTGAAACCGCCTTATGACGAGAAATATGGGATTGATGTTCCTTTTTTTTTTTCCAATGAACTGAGAAGGAAACTAAGGGAGGCCATGATGAATTTTAGATTTGCCGTGCTGCACTTCCACAAGAGCTGAAACAATTAGATGCTGATTCAATGAGTCAGCCAACGGAAAAATTACTTGGAAACTATTTGAATAATTGATTGATTTTCAAGCAAGATTGTCAAAAGTTCCAATTTAAATGCTTTGTGTTTTGGACTGCTGGTAACCCAAAATAAACTCTTTGAAAATGTCGCCTGAGGTTCTGGGAGGTTGGTAAGAGGAGAAAACAAATTGGTGAATTAGTCAATAACGAAGATAATCGCTTAATGCAGCCCAAATTTCCCCTGGAGGGTGTTGGTCTGTTTGTTCCCATCATGATGGCCCTGTGTTTGTCATTTCATCAGGGCTAATATTAAGTACAGCCATATACAAACGCAAAGTTCAGTTTACAGAGAGATTAAATTAGTCCAGAACTACAGCAGCTGTGACACTAGTGTCCTGTGGGGTTTGTGTGCGTGTGTTTGTGTGTGCGTGTGTGAGTGTAGTACAAGCGGTACTCTTCTCCACCAGCTGGGACTTGGACTGAGGGCAGATCACCAGTGCATGCGGACATATGTGTCACCACAGAACACATGCAAACACAGGAAGAACATGCATGCAAATCCGGCTAACGTGCACAAACACACCTGTACACACAATGCTTGGAAAACACATGCTTCAGTCAGGACACGATTATCTTTACATATGGGATACAGGACTGTTTTTTTATGTCGAGAGTCTGCGCTGTAATTTAATGGGATTTCTTCTGTTCATTTTACAGATTTTCCCTGTATTTCTTAAATAAGAACGTATATCCATACAATCACAAAAACAAGACTGTGAACTCTCTGTTGTCATGTCTACTATGAAATAACATCATGATGAATTGTTTTAAAAAACGTTTGTAACATTTTTGTTAAAAGTTTTTTTTTGTTTAAATGTTTCATTCAGTTTTAATACTGTAAATTAATTTATTAAACCTGGTACAATTTACAGGTATCATGTGGTTACGTGGATTGGTTTGTTAGACAGATCCTGTATAATCATTACTGAAACCAATAACAGCACCCTTCTGCATTTCAAGTGTGATTACCTGTATTATGACAGTAATCAACCACATTCAAGGCAAATTACGTTGTTTTTATGTGAATATCATTAATCAAACAGTAAAAGGACAAAGAATTAACATAAAATTCAAGAAAAAATATTTTCTTACTATGAGAAATACTGTCTTTTTCTGAGATTTTAGAAGCTATAACTCAATATCTGGTGAAAGCCCTTTCGAGAGTTTCTGAAAAATGAAAACCGACTGGGTGAAACAGAACATGCAATCTATCCTCAAATAAGAGGAACAAAACAAGATGTTCAGACTGTGTAATAGATTTTTGGTCTATCATAAGAATAAATAACAGCTGTGAGCTCGGTCACTGTGTCCCAGAAGCAATTCCAGTTTCCATTTGCAGACTGCCTGCCCTTTTGTCATGCACCTCTCCTGAGCTCAGCGACAGCAGACGTGGCTTTTTTGTCGTGGCAGGTTTGCACTCTGCCATTCTGCCTCATATTCATAGAAGTGTGCGACAGACATATATGAGCCAGGACGTGTTTTTTTTTGTGGAAGTAATATCACCTCCGGATAATGTTCCCCTCTCGCTGAGACAGAGGGACAGACAGACAGACAGACAGGCAGGTGGGGAAGCAGACAATACAAAGGGTGCAGAGGTTAACGGATGACGGATCACAGAAAAAGAGCACCTCTGCTGTAGGAACTGAGTTAAAATGGACATTTGAGAGCACAAATCAAGTTTATTTACGCAGGATTTTGCAAAAGCACCATACTGTATGTTAGGTGGCGACAAGATCCTCCATCCATGATACTGGGAAACATCAAGAAAGTGTTATCAACTTATTAGCCTATCGTCTTCGTTCCCTCTCCTGGCATCTATTTGGCCGACACCTCTCACTTTTACTGTTTTCCAAACGTCTACTCTCTCCATCTCATCCCCTCCCCTACACAGCCACAGTTCTCTGTTTCTCCTCTCTGTCTCATCACATTTTCCGGCATCACCCGCCACATCATCCAATAATCCATAAGTGTGAGATATCAGCCGGACAGTGCTCTGCTGCCGGCTGTGTCAGGCCGTCTACTCACTTTAACTTTGTGCTGTACTGTGCACAAAGATCGTTGTGATTCTGCATGCGAGTCAAAACAAAATATTCAACTAGTCAAGCAGTGGGAGAAAAGGGCAGTGGGAAGACGGCGGATGATGTAAATACATTATATAACCGCGCATGCATAGTGTAACTTTTGTAACTATATATAAGGGAGCCTGATGAACACTGCAGCAGCACTGAAAATGTGGTGATGTATTCACAGTGAACAGAGGGCTGGAGAAGGGCACCCAAAGGGCACTTTATCCCGTCTTATCTACCAAAGGGGCATCCAAGAGGGCACCTGTGCTGCCTTTTTTCAAACATGGAGGCGAGCCCACCAGCATAGGGCCGCAACTAACTATCATTTTCACAATATTTCGATAATCATTTGCTCAGTTAAACACCAGAAAGCAATGAAAAATACTCATCACTAGATTCTGAATTGCACAGTGACGTCTTGAAGTTTTTTTTTTTGGTTTTTTTTTTCGGGCCAACTGTCCAAAACCACTAAATGTTGCATTTACTATCAGTTAAAACCAGCAAATCCTTACACTGGAGTTAAGTTGTCAGAGGTAAAGACACTTCAATATTTTTCAATAACACTTAACTCGCTGCTCTACTCGAGCACTCTCCTGTGACCGGAAGACTTTTTATTCAGACCGAACTGCCTGCTATGATTAGAGATGACACTTTCTAACTAATGAGTGGAGGCAAATTTTGCAGCACAGGGCTGATATGCTATAACGTCCCCTCTTTCTGTCAGTCACACACATTCACAAAAACACGGCCGTCGGCACCTCCTCCTCTCGGCCCTGCTGGTTCCAGAGCATCTCCACGAGCGACCTTGAGCTGTGAATCCCTGTCAGCCTCTGCTTCTTGTTGCTATATGCATGTATGCATTAATGACTATATGTATGAGCGCAGCCAGCATTCATTATTCAGGCTGGAGCAGGAGCAGGAGCAGGCAGCCCCTTCTCTGACACTTTCTCCAGGTTATCCATCATCCCCAAACTTGAAATGAAACATAAATGAACGTCCAATCTCACAACTTCACAGCGAGTCTTGATGTGTCTCTGTGCATATCTTGACATTAAGATCAATGGACAAGCGAGCCAGCACACAAACAGCAGTGGACGACTCTGAAGATCCAATTACTGAGGGATTTCTGAGAAAGAATACGTATCTTGGCGAGGCACCAAAGCACTCAGGGTCCCAGCACGGTTGCTTGAGAGGGATGACTGTTGCTGTGCACACACAGGGAAGGAATCTTGAGACAGTGAAACACAACTGAGTGGGATGTTACTGAGTCCTGAGCTTGCAACATAGTCAATGCACTGTCCAGCACTGTTGCCTGCACAGAAACAACACAGATGATAGGAATTATGGGAATATTCCACCACATCCTCCCCCCCAATTAAATTACATTTAAGTGATATCAAAGTATTCCTTAATTGCTGGGGCCCCTGGAGACCACATAACGGCCCCTGCTGGTTCCACACACTCTGTTCGGACTCACGTTAAGACAACAAACAAGACAGGAGTGTCACGAACGGATGCAGCTGATCACACCTGGCCGCAGTGCGTTTGGGCTCGTCGTAAACAAACGCAGGCGGAGGCGGCAGCTCCCTCTCCTCTTACCTCCTGCAACTGTTCCAGCTCCTTCCTGAGAGTCTCCTGCTCGGTCTCCAGGTCCACGTACTTCTGCTTCAGCGCCTGGTTCTCCTCCAGCACGACCAGACCGCACTCCGCAGCCCTGATCTTCTCCCGGTTCGCCTCGGCAAGTTCCTGGGTGAGCCGCTCCAGCTCGGCCCGGTACTGATCCACCGATTCCCCGCATCCTCCATCGGCGGCCATCGCCCCTCTCTGTCTGTACCCCCGGTCGCTCTGCGGCGCCCACTGTGTCTCCAGCGCCTCGCTTCGGACAGAGGCGCGGAGGCGCGGAGGCGGGCGGAGGCTGGAGAGATGCTCAATATCCCGCCCCCACCTCCCCTCTCCTCTCCTCTGCCGAGAGAGCCGGTGCGGGCAGTGTGTGTGGAAATAAACCAACTAAGCAACTATAGAATATCTACATTTAGCTCGGAGGTGTCGTCAGCAGCACCTAACAGCAGGTAAACCACCCCGAGGCGACCGCAGAGGCTGCTGGAGAGAGTAAAACCAGGTCAGTGCTGCTTCCAGAGTGACACTCAGCAAAACAGCGTTTCTGCTTATTCATGGGTGAAAGGGCGCCACCTGTCTGCTGCTCCCAGTCATAGGGGCCAGTGTTTCTCTCTCTGCCTCCAAATTAAACATGCCTCCAAGTCCTGGTTGTAACCTATCAAATCCTATATAATGCGCACGCACGCACGCACGCACGCACACACACACACACACACACACACACATATATATATATATATATATATATATATATATATATAATGTATCCATAGTTTTTTATCCATAGCCCTCCCCTCTACATCCTTTCAGCTGTCATTTCTATCAAATACATTCTCATTATAAGGTACATTAAACATTTAGATACATATTGTTGTCATGGTCCTGTGAAAGCACCCCTCACTGGGTAAGGGAGTGGAGGAATTGCTTTTATGTGCAGTTTAAACACAGTAAAGTCTGCCGAGTCAGTTTGTAATGGATCAGTGTCACACATCACAAATTTGCCCAAAGGTGCACAAAAAACAACAAGCCAAAAGTCAGCCTACGGGCCTCCAAGCTGTTACTCTATGTATGTATGGTCCACTTTCCTTTTCATACTTGCTATTTAAAAAAACATACAATTGGTAAAGAAGAAGTTCCACTTCAACTTTGGATGTGCACTATGATTTTCTCTCTTATAGATCACTTTCATTGCATTGTGACATCAGGAACCGTGCAGGTGTTATTAATAATGACGGCTGAATAGAATGCAGAGATTGATGACTGATTGATTGGTGAAATGATCGGTGTTTGAGTCAAGAGGTCTTGATTACCCCCTGCATGGCTATCGACTCTATCTGGTTTTCATGTATTGTACTGAACAACAGGCAGTGCAGGGGAGAATATAAACCCAAAATCAAAGTGGTGGTGACATCAGTTCAATATTGCTCCCGGCACGTGTTCCCTGGATTCATCTATATGAAGTATGTACAGGTCAGTAATGCTTTTTAAAAGTTTACTACATGGGATGTGAATTAGTTTGGTTTTGTTTGGTAATTTCTTATATTGACAAAGTGGGTGACAACTGGTAGAATTTTGGCGTTCATTTGGTTACACAGCTATCGTAAATTAAAGCGAACTTATGCATCTGCACTATGTAACTTCAGTCTCATTCTCACATAACATTGTTTCGACATAATGACTTTTGTTCATAGTAAGCAGCTACTTTACATCTGACAAACTGCTACAGACCTGGATTTTTTTTTTGTTGCACTAAGAAACTGTGGGAGGCGCCAAATCGCTCAAAATGCCAATTTCTACACAATGTTGCTTTAAATTGAACCATTTTGAGGTCATAAATTAATCCTATATTTGCCTATATTCACCAATCAATGATCGGGCAGTTTGCAGTTGAGGTTTTTGATTCAAGATAAAAGTATACAAAGCAAACCAAACTCGGCAAAGGTCAAACATCTCTCTCATTCAGTGTTGACTTTCTGTCAGAATACATTAGAAAACAATCTGACTTCGCTCATGTTTCAGTATTCCCATCGTTATGATTAGTATAATCTCTTAATGCATTACTGACTGGAAATACAGACGTTATACCAATCACACAGCTAATACTCGAAACAACCTGAAACTCAGTCTTACTCTTTATTCTGCAGAAGGCCAAAACTGATTCCTCTGGATCTTTTAACTAACCTCGTATAAATACAGCTCAACGATGTGTCGTCTGCTTCACCGTCGTGCTTGAGAGTCGGGGCGAGTACAAGACTACAAGACTTTGCTCTACAGCAACAGTGTGTGTGGATGGATTTATGGCACTTCTGACAAACTGTGCTTGTTATGTTGCTGTAAGAGTGAGCAATTATCACACATGGGAAACAAAGTTATTCTAACATCTTAATTGGAGTCATATTCAGAAGGTAGTTAATTTGAGGGGGTTTGTCATCCCCCTTGTTAACAAAACAACCAAAATGCATCCTCCTTGTTAACCTTCTCTATTCCCGTGTAGCAGAAAGAGTGCGGGGACAGAGGGGTCGTTCAGTTTAGTAAAATAGCCCAGTCTGCCCGACTCACTGATCTTTCATCTGACTGAGGTTTGAGCAAGTTAGAATACACGGTCCCGACCATGGCTCTGAAAACAAAAGAACCAGAGGAGTCAGATTGCTCGTGTCAGGTGAATGAAACAAACCGGGCCCATTCCCTTTGTTAAAAATTAACAACTTGCCGACTGGTCATATCTGATGGGTCACGTCTTTGTCCTGAAGGCATTCTGTTCTGGGCGATCACAGTTAGTATACGGTCGACAATTTCCATGCCATCAAAACCATTTTGTCTTTAAATGTCTTTGGAAACTGTGAGATTTCAGGGGAGGAGCGTCACGTCACGATGCCAATTCATAATAGCAGAAAAAGCCGGACCTATGTTTTGATGAAATTATGGTTACACAAGCCTGGCCGAGCGAGTATTTTGTCTGACTGCTTCCACCAACCTTTTTTTTTTTTTGTCCCTCCTTAACCAGGAGCAAGATAAAGTTATCTCACCGCAAATAGATGCAATAAAAGCGGATAAGACCGGGGTGAAAAGTTTAACTGCACTCAGAGTCTTGTTAAATTTAATCAGTTATGGTATTGATAGTGAAGGCGATGCCGTGTTATAATCCTCATAATTGATGATATTTGAAAAATGCCCTCTGTAACACTTTTTGGAAAAAGGAGGGGGTGAGAGCATCTCATGCCATTGTCGGAGCCGTTTCGCAGAATGGTATCACTGTCGCAAGAGGCGGGTTTAATGCTGAAAGGAGGCAACAGAGGCAGTATCAATATTACAGTGGGGGTTGTGAAATACATTTACAGTAGTCTTACATGTAAAACTGGTTAAACAAAATAAATGAAGATGGGTAAAGACAGCCGTATATACAAATGATTTCTCCAAGTTCAAGTCACAATTATTTGCATATCTTTACAGCAGCAATGTATAATAATTGTCCACACTTTTCCCCAATGATGACATTCGACTTGTTCCCTAAATCACCCGGCTGACCTGCCAATAACCCTGACTTATGATACCAAATTAAGATAAGCACAGGCTGTCAGAGAGTCAAACAGATGAACAGTTTATGGCCGTAATCTTATCTCTGACAAGGAAGTGTGGTGTCATGAAAAAAAAAAATCAAACAGCACAATAACGGAGCGCAAACACAGCCCTCTACCAAGAAGTATGTCGCAGAACTGAGTGTCCTCAAACCTTGATCTGTAGAAATACGTAATACATGAGTGCAGACTTATCAGAAGATCCGTTATTGCAAAGGAAGCCAGTCTAATGCATTTGGTACAGTAGCCAGCCAATTTTGAATGTCAACTTTATTGGTAAAGGAAAAATAATGTTCACTATGTAGTTTTGGAAGAGTAGAGGAAATTCAAACTCAAAAATGGAATATTTACAACATTAATGAGGTAAAACTTCAAAATCAGACATTTTTTTTTTGTGTAAACAAGCTGTTCTCAGAGGAAAATAAGGTCCCCAGAACACTGTTTGAAGCCAAAGAGGTGGCAGGGTCTGCCACATATAAACAAAGTAAAACATTATGAGATTGTGTTGTCCTTTAAGGTCGGTGTGTTTACTCAGTTTATCCAGCCATGAAAACAAAGAGAGTTTATTCAGTTTGTTCCGGCATAAAGATGAAAAAAAAAATCAGTCAGTGAAGATCTTTCTCTTCTCATTAAAATATCTTTCCCAGAACTACATAGTAGTTCTTACACCTTAACCTTTAACATAACATAAAAAACTGCACATCGAACACGTTACAAAAAATAATTTAAACATTCATTACAGATTACAGTAACTCAATGTGATCCCCCATTTCTACCCTCATTTGTAAGAATACTGAAGGTGCTACTGTATCTGTCCGTCTGCAGAGAATCAAAATACAGAGCGGCGTGATCCAAACGCGTGTCGCTCAGCAAGGTGGGTGTTGATGCAGCTCTGACGAAGCGCCTGGATTGGAGGGGTTCAGGTAAGCAGCACGGCAGCCAGCACGCTGCCTGCAGCTGGGGCTTCTGTAAGAGCTGCGAGAGTGCAGACACTGATGAGAAGTTATCTCAAAGAAACAACAAAGCACTTACTCAGTTAATCTGTGATGACTGTACAGTCTGACCACCTTTAGATTGCCTTTAGATTAGATACTGCTTCAGTCAGTTCTCCAGTATAAATTCATGTTTTTGTATTTGTAATAAAACTGATGATGTATCTTATTGCAACAAATGTCACATATCTTACATTATTCTATTCATTCTTTTACGTGTGCATATGACTTTGTACACTATTTGTGGATTACAACTGTTAATAATAATTATGAAGGTTGTTTTTCCAACAGTTATTGCATTTGTTGCTGTAATATATGGATTATATATATACATATATTAATTATTACTGTGTTTTAAATTTACCTCAATGCTTACTTTTTATTTATAATTCACTTTGTGCTGCATTTTTTGTATGAAAGATGCTGTAATGGTTTATCATGATAACTGCAGATAAAGACAGCTATTCAGTGTTACTTATTTCAATTTTAAGTGTCACATTCTATACTGTTGATCACACATAGCCTAAAATCACTTTAAGACTTGGATAGGCCTCAAAGGCACTGCTCTAAGCCTACAAGGCTAATATCACTCCTTGTGGTGTCCCTCACCGCTCTACTCTTGGCCCCCTTCCGTTTTTATATTTATATGCTTCGTCTTGTCCAGGTGTTTCTAGAATCATTATGTATTGTACCATTGTTATGTCGACAACACTCAGTTATACATGTCGTTAAAACCCCTCCGTTCTGAGCAGCCTGGCTAAACTAAAGCTTCCAATGATAAGTCAAAGGTCATTCTTATTCAGCTCTCCAGATTTCACCAGCTCTCTTTGAGTTTATCTTGGCAAGCCAAGCCCCACACCGACACACACATTTTACAATTGTATACTTACTTTTAAAGCCTTAAATGGCCATGCTCCCAAAGACATTTCAGATTTAATAACTTTTATGTACCTTCACACCCACTGATTTTTGCAGATGGAACTTTGCTGTTTACTCTTACAGTTCACACTAAGCAACAAAGGGTGATCAGGCATTTGCCATCAGACGGCCCATACTTTGGAACTCTCTGCCTGCTGAACTTAGACAAGTGAAGTCTCTAGCTTCTTTTACATCTCTCCTTAAATCCTTAGAAATCTCTGATATTTTATTATTCATAAAGTTTTTATTCTATGTTTGTATTTGATCTCATTCATTTTATTGTTTATATTTCATCCATATAGAATTCTTTATTTTCATTTTATCGGATTTGTTTGGTTACATTCTGTCTAATTATCTTTTCTTTTGTAAAGCACTTATTGCAGTTAATTTTGTAAAGAAAAGTACTATATAGATAGTTTTTTATTATAAAAAAAGGGCGATGGACTAAAATCATGGTGCATTAAAACCAATTAATCTCACATCATATGTGCTATTTACGTCATAAGTCTTGTGTTACCTCATAATAAAGCAGCGGATGACTGACAGACTGTACGTGCTGTTTAGTCACCACTTCTATTTCCTTCAGTGTCTCAGTCTTCCTCCATTTGGCTCTGCGGTTCTGGAACCAAATCTAAAGTGCAGAGAAGACATGTTGAAAAAAACAAGAAGTGAAATAAATGTGTCTAGAATAACATAAACTCACAACGTGGTCATAAACACATGTGTATTGAAAGGCCTGTTTTGTTATCACTTCCCTTTGAGGACAAATGGCCCTTCACACTAAAAGTCATTGGGTTAAAAATTCACCTGGTTTGATCAATACAGCACTGACACAACCTGTAGTAGTGTTCGTGCTTTATGTTTTTTAAATCTTACAGTTGGGTTATTTATATGAACTAAAATAGTTTAAGCTCAAGTCTGACTTTAAAAGCCGTCACAAACATATTGTTAGCTGTACAAAACAATGTTTAAAGGGACATTCCAATTTGCAATGTTATTAACGATCATTAACAAAGTGACACGTAACACACACAGTCATACCACAGTTCATATTAAAGTTTATGTTGGTCACAGTTGGTCAAAACAATCTCTGGTTCTGGGTAAGGTTTTACTGCATCAGTGTATTGATCTAAATTGGGTCCATATTTGCCCAGTCATCTTCAGTGTGCACAATTAATCACTGCTTTTAGTGCACACTATTACGTGTCATTTATCATTTGGGAGATAATGTCCTATGCAAGCAACTGTCCAAAGACCAATACTATTGTTCCACTGATGACTATTTAGCATAATCAGTCTAACACTCAATGAACTGTTGGTTAGCCCAGTTTGACTTATTGACCCCTCTCATATCAGCAATAAATCAGGTGCAAGAAAAGGCTTTCTGCATTCATGTTTGGAATTTTATCAGAGTGATGTCACAAATGTTAATATTGCCTAATTTTAACATGCTGAATATACATAAATAATAATAAAAAAACTTTAAAGACAGTAAAAGTCCAACAAATACGCCTAAATGAGCAGTTGATAATGAGA
The DNA here is from genome assembly GCA_903131615.1 of Diplodus sargus. Classification (NCBI taxonomy): domain Eukaryota; kingdom Metazoa; phylum Chordata; class Actinopteri; order Spariformes; family Sparidae; genus Diplodus; species Diplodus sargus. The sequence goes on from CAEMYA010000008.1 coordinate 2,913,182, forward strand.
AATGATGAGCTGCATGTGTCCTACCTGTATTCTGCCCTCAGTGAGGTGCAGGCTAGAAGCTAAGCGGTCTCTGGTGTTGACGTCTGGGTAGTGGCTCTGCTGGAAGACTTTCTCCAGCTCCTGCACCTGGAACGGTGTGAACGTGACCCTCGTTTGCCTCTTTTTCCTCTGACCTGCCAACGAATTATTGTCACTGACGTCTTCCTCATCAACATCATTGAAACGTCCACTTAAACAAGCGGCTGTCACAGTTTCTAATTTGAAAAAGCAATATACTCACTTAAGCAGTTTGCGGTGGCTTTTGGAGACTCTAGTCTGATTTGGGGAGATTCTGTTGAAAAAAAAACCAATTTGAACATCAACAGAAATATCATTTGTAATCATACTCAAGCCTCTTTTGTGCCAGTTCATATAAAAGAGTAATAAAAAAACATACCTGCAGATGAGAGCTGGTCAGATATTCTTGTGTTCTCCTTGATAACAGACCATTCACGGTGAACCCTTCTCTCTTTTCTGACATATGTGGGCTCCCTCAGTATCTCTTCTATCGAATGGGACAGTTTCTTGCGCGGCTGAGATTCCCTTTCCTCATCCATGCAGGACTCTTTCTCTGTATTTCCTCTATTCCACATTTCAAGCAGTTTAACCCCTGCCATATGATCCTTTGTCATCAGATGACTGCAGACCATACAGATGCAAAATATATTTATCTGCACCACTGTCAGGATAAGAAAACTCTTCTTCTAGTTGCTGGCATATGTGTTGCACCCTCTGTTCTGCAAGGTGAGGAAGGTAAGGTCGCCTCCCCCTCCTGTCAGCCTCTGTTTGACCTGTATCACATGGTCATTATTAGGGAGGAGCGTCTGGCAATGTCTCAATACTTCTAGGAAGACTCTGCAATCAACATCCACTGATGTCAAAGTTTCCCCAGGTAACTTTTTCTATCCATAGCATGCTCATTGTAAATGTGTAAATGTGTACCTCTGACGACATACCTATTAGACGCTCTTATCACACAGCATTTAATAGAGCTGAGCTTTGCCAGTTTTATTGCCTTTGCTGTAACCGGCATAAAAACAAATACTTGCATCGCAGGGGCCGAGCTCAGACAAAGCCTCTGTGGGTTATGTAGTGGGATTACCACCTGGATATTACTGGAAGATAAAACATATTTAAATCAAAGCTCCTCTGTCTTATCAACAGGTTTACAGGAGGACTAACCTTTATCACCTCGCCCTCAGAATGCCCTCTCAAACTTCAGTTCACCTCTCCACACATGATAATGAGAACACATGCTGTCCTCTGAGTCTGGTGTGTCTCCATCTGTTGGTGGTTGCTCATCATTGCATGCATTTCTTTTGATGATTATGACCGCAAGATTTTAACAACATGAGGTCTTCCATAATATGAATAGACCTTTTTTTAATGGCCAACATTGTGTCATTTCGTAGCAGGTGTATTTAATGGTGTAACAATGGCTGCACTTCACTCAGGAGTTCCTGGTATCGCGTGCTCAGGCTCACTGGAGTTTCTTACTAGGAAATGGAAGATACACCGTGTACAGAGCATTGCGTCTCTTCTGGGTGCAGCCAGCACAGGGCAAATTACAGTAGATAAAAAAAAGAAAACAATCAGTCAATCTACACACCAGGATACCATCAACACTATTTTATTAACGGTTACATTAAAAACAAGAGGGACCAAACTATTTGGTCTGCTTTTTTTTTTTTCCCTGTTAAAAGGGTCTTTTTTTCCATCAACATGTGAAGTTTTTCCTCACTCGAATTGAGGGTCTAAGGACAGAGGATGTCGTTCACTATACAGATTGTAAAGCCCATTGAGGCAATGTGAGCTGTAAAAATAAAATTGATTTGATTTGATTTGATTTGTTAGCATGTAGCTTCATCAGATTCTCTCTTACCACCTAACAGAAGTGAGACATTTGTTTCTGTCCAGTCAAAACGTCTGCTGTGATCAGGGTCAATAAAGTGGCTTGGGTGTGTTTTAGATATATGAAACCAAATCAACTTAAGGGTCAACTTAAAGCAGGCGAGACCAAGGATCTTATGTTTGTGGTTTTAACATGTTGACATGGCGATCAACCTTAATTGCGACTGGACAAAGACCAGTGATGCCTTGATGTGTTTATGGCCAAACAGTTCCAAATCCTTATCTAGCGTGTTATGTATGGCAGGACACTTTATCATGTTTTATCTAGCATCTGAGGTACTTTTGCATCAGCACAAACGAGGAACACGTTTCCCATATTGCAAACCAACAGGACAGGAGGACCAACCTGACCAAAATGAAACACATGAATAAATGTAAGTATAATTTCATTCATGAAATGTGACATAAATTGATATTTTAGTTTGCTTGTGTTTTTTTTCCATTCAATTTTCAAAATGTTTTTATTTACATACTTTTTCTGTATTCTTCTCCCTTTGCATTTTGCAAGATTATGAATACATTCATTAACAAATTAATAAGTGAAGCAATGAATAAAAAAAATGAATACATTAAATGGTAAAACAATTGGGAATGTAAAGTAAGTATATAAAATTCAGAAAAAATAAAACAGAAATATAAATTGAGTTACCTTTTTATATTAATTTATGCCTACATTTACTTTTACTATTATTCTTGGTGCATTTAATGTATTTACTTATTTATCGATGCATTTCTTTCTTTCTTTCTGTCTTTCTTTCTTTCTTTCTGTCTTTCTTATTGCAGTTTCAGTCCTCTGTACATATGTCCACATATTTGAAATTGATATAACTTCACACAAATAACAGATGTTGAATGCATGTCTATATATAAGATCTCTATTCTCTATTCAGCAGCAATGATGCCTTTTCACTCTCTGATCCAATATGGTTTGCAACATGGCAGTGAACTCTTCTATGGGTGGTGCTGTTTTCTACATCTCTGCACACACGAGTCACAGCGAGACACAATGTGACCCACATGTGTCTCCCATGGTCTGTAAATAATCTAGTGTGCAGAGAGTGGAGTCGTGAGTGGACTGAAAAAAAAAACAGAGTCCATTAATAAGAGAGTTTACAATTACATAATTTAAATAAGTACATACATGTTACTTGATGCAGTGTGGTGAAAACAATAAATATATGGTGAATAAAAGTTTTGCTTTTTTTATTCAATTGGTTAATCTTATTTATTCAAATGCACTCAATGCTGTACTGTAAAATCAGAAAGATCACAAGACGCAGTGCGCCTCTGGATCAGATTAAACAACATTCTGAGAACCAAATGTTTTGACTCAGGCAGTTTGTATGAATGATATTACAGTCTCCCAGGTTGCTTCTTCCAGGGCTTTTTCAGCATGCTACACTGAAGATAATGACTTCATTGTTTGTTTGCTCTTTTACTTCAACCTCTTTTTTGCTGCTGTTTCCATGACACTGTATTATTTATATTACTGTATAGTGCCTAGTTGATTAAAATATTTCATCTTTTGTCACTATTAGTGACCAAATCTTTAAAAACAGATTTCATCCAATTCTCATACACAGGAGCAGAAACGTTTTTTCTGTGTGGTTTTTGCTTTTTAAAATGCATTATTGATCTGTGCTTGACATTTTAATTTGAAATTCTACCCTACAATAAAAAAAAAATCCTTCTCTCCCTTTAATTTCCTCACGTGCAACCCATTATTCCATAAAAGTTTCCCTGTCCGCTCAGCGACTGATTGCAGACTGCCCTTCACCCAATTTAATTACAGGGACGGTCTCAGAGACACACATTTAAAAAGTACACTGTCTGTGTGTCCTAATGTGATCATGTGCCTCTGACGAAATGAAAAGGAAAAAAAAAATACCCCTCACATGTGAATGATATGACCAGAAGAAAGACAGATCGTTGGCTTCGCTTTGGTGATTGGACACACATTCACAGCGATACATGTCAAGATTGTCAGAGCTCTCAGCAAGCTTTAATGAGGAGATGACAACAATGTGTTAGCTCCCAGTTCTACTGGCTCAAATACATTCATGTCTGTGGCTCACATTTTACATGCTAATTCTGTCTTCATGAAGCCTTTTCAAACAATACTGCTGCCAATCCCAGGCCTTCTGTACCTGACATGTGATGGATCCTTATACTGTATACTGCTCACAGTCACATGCGCACAAAGCAGGAGACCTCATGACGTGCCAGTGCTGCTTCTCTCCGTGCTTTGCAAGTTTCATGTGAGCTCAATTTCCTTTAACTACTCTATTTGGGGGATTTTTCCAAGCTCCAATTCTGACAATTTGACAATTCAATTTGTATTTTGTAACTGCTTTTTGAATTATGCTCAAATTGTGGAGGACATCATTAAATCCCTATAGTACATAAATACCAGGTGCCAGTTGGTTGCTGGTTGATCAACCAATCATCTCCACACTGAAATATATTGAATATGAGATGGGCTGGCGTAAAACTTAACATAGACATTCACGTTCCTCAGTAGGTGAAACCTGTTGACTCTCACCCCTGTGCACTGAGGCAGATGTGTGTGATATGTGGTTCTGAGTTAGGTGCCTCAACAATGATTAAATGATCAGCCTGGAACTTCCTGGAAAATTGTAAAACACATGTTGATGACTCATCCTGCACTCAGCACTCAATTTCACAACCATTAAATGCTCTCCTAATTTGTATCAGGTCACCATGGATGTACCACCAGCAAGACCAGCATATGTCACCAGCAAGACCAGCATATGTTGTGTTTTGGTGCTTGTCTATGCTGTTTTTTTCCAGCAGAGTAAAAGGTTGCAGCTAGCTAGAGTGGACGGTTTCTGGTGGGCATGCCTCATGCAGTACAGTTTCAGTTGACTGATGTGGGTCAAACTGGATCATATTTTATGGGAAAAGTATTGTCTGGTTTTCCCTCTGCTGTCCTTTGGCTGCTCTGCCTCAGCTCTGGACAGCTAGCTTTAACAGCTAGCTGCTGGTTATTCAACACCTCCAGATTGGGGCTCTATGCAGCCTCTCACAACGAAGGAAGCCGGCTATACCAAGGTGCTTAATGCTGTTCCTGATGGACAGTTACCAATAGCTTTGTCGCTAAAGTAGCAGCCACATGCTACTAAATGTACCTGCAGCTAGGTAGCTAGTGCAGTTAGCTGTGTGGCTAGGTTAGCAGTCCTACGGCGAGCTGTAGTAATGAGCCCTAAAAAACAAAAACCTGTTAGCAAATCTGGTTCTCTCATCAGCTTTTTAAATGTTTTTTTTTGCTTAAATGGCTGAAATTAGGTATGTGGTTCCCACAGATTTGAGATATTTACAAATTTTGTTTTACGTCATCAAATACATTGTATACTTGTATGTGTCTTAAAAGCACCAGTTGCTAACAAGTGGCTTAATGAGACTACAGAAGTTGTCTGGGACATTAAACTTTAAGGCATGCGACTGCAATGTAGTTTGTTTATAGCCTAACATTAGCTTTTTACTATTAACCATTTAAGTGACTACCAGGCACTTTCAGTTTAATATTGTTATTCTAGCTGCCTGAGCACAGGCATTAATAATAACTATATTAAAACAGCAGGCTTTTTCTCATTTGCTGTTACAGGTCATTTATCATCACAAGATGGTTTCTTCAAACACTTAAAAGTTCCTTGTAGTTACTTAAAGTGAAACTCTCGCCAAAAAGCAACAGAGGCTTTATTTGTGATTGAATATAAGTCAATACTTCGTGTAAATACATAGTTACGACGAAAGAGGCACTTGTAAGATTTACTGTAGTTTCATTTTCGGGCAAGCTAATTTTCAATGCAGTGCATGGGGCACTGGCACGCTAGCATCAACATCGCTATTTTTAAAACACTTTTTCGACGTAACATGAAACTTTGCTCGTAGTATCACCAGGGTCTACACATGAACACGGGCATTGAGAACATTGTTTGTGTACACAGAGTTTACTAAAATGAAGGTTTTTGGACAACTCACGTTAGCAGTAGCACCTCCGGCGCGCCGCCGTCATGGCAGACAAAAAGTGTCGATTCCCGAGTGCGACCTAACAGGAAGTCTTGAGGAGTGGTCCACCTTTACTCTCCTTCCTGTTAGATCCAGCTCCTACGGTGAGTAGTTAAAAAACCTTCTTTCGTAGAGACCCTGGTGATACTACCTGCAAAGTTTTATGTTGTCGAGCCTTCTTAGTGTTTTAAAAATAGCAATGTTGATGCTAGCGTGCCAGTGCCCCTGCACTCTATTGAAAATTAGCTTGTCCAAAAATGAAACTACGGTAAATCTTAAAAGTGCCTCTTTCGTCGTAATTATGCATTTACACTCAAATTTGACACATATTCAATCACAAATAAAGCCTGGGTTGCTTTTTGGCGAGAGTTTCACTTCGTTATGCTAAGTTATGCTTCGAAAATCACAAAAGTGGTTTTCCACTGTTTAGATTACCTTGCTAAATAAAACGTGTAAATATCATAAACTTGTGTTTGGCAGTAATCCAAAATCCAATTGTTACATTAGCTAGCATAGCGGTTATGTGAGCCTCCTTCTTCGCAGTGATACGGTTGGCGGATGAAGTTGGGTAGAATGACATTAGTTGCTGGAATGTAACATTTTCAATTTTTTTTATGGAATGGCAAGTTAATACAATTTTATAATGTGACACACTGTACTAAATTTCCTGAAATGCTTTTTTATTCAAAGTTTTCCACATGTTGTAGTATGACCATAATGTATAAGTGTATGTAGAAATACATGGCCACAGGATTCCATACAATTGAAATACTGTGTACTTTATGAGGACTGACCATTGCGGGTTATGCAATAATGATTTGTGTACATTTCTTGTAGATCTAGACGTGGAAAACTGACAGAATTTTTAATACCATCATGCCCCTTTTAATGCATGAAAGTGTTAAAAAGGCATCTAATAAACTTAGACTTGGACAACTTTATTAATCCTGTTTGGAGGTTCCCTCAGGAACTGGAACTGTGAAGGCAACAGTGGAAAAAGTAGTGCCCAGGCATTATGACTGACACAAAAATTAGCAGAGGCAGCTGGACTCTGTGACTGTGTCTGGGAATAATCTGCTGAGGTGAGCCTTTGATGAGTTTTACTAAATGGCGGTTCATTTGGTTTGTGACCAAACACCGGTTTGGTGTGAGAATCTGAGCTTCCACTGCTGCCATTCTACTAACAAATTTCCTCATTTGGACCGTCTTAATGAAGTAGATGTGGGCTGCTATCAAACTCTTAATTACGCCTAATAATCCAATTTAATCTAATATCATTTCAGGGGAAACACAGCTATACGGTAAATAAGGAAATGCAATTTACTGAACATTGACCACTCATCAATAACAGCTTTTGCACCATGTGATAGTCTGGCACCATGTGATTGTGGAGGTTTTGCCCTCCCAAAACAAATATTTGGTGTTAAAATTAGAAGGAAGCTGGCTGAAAAAGGGCAAGACATACCCGAGCTATGCTCTGAAGACTGGATTTTTAACTGTTCAGTGCTTCTGCCTGCAGAAATTTGACTTGACTGTGCGTTAAACAGCCAGCTAGAACTAACGGTAAGTACAGGACTGCTCAGAGAGATCCACTCCATGCAGTCCTCTCTCAACGAATTATATATTTTTCTGCTCTTTCATACTCCTTAGAGTTCTCTGAGACCGAGCAAAGGCAGGGAAAAATGTCATCCCCTGTCGACAGCCTGTCCCCTGGTCAGCTGCTGCCACTGTTGTAATTGGGTTCACATGAGCTGCTGGTGGGACTCATTTCAATCAGCATGCGCTACGGTCTCATGTCTGAACTCTGCTCCTTCCCAGCAAGCTGCCCAGCCCACGCCCTCTGTTTCACACTCCCCGGTCCTCTCTTGATGTGCTCCCTCCCTTCCCACTCATGTTTTTTTTTTCACTTGCCTGTTTTGTTTTCGGGCTCAGAGGACCACCACCTGCACCTGAGCCTTTAGGCTGAAGCTGACATGGCTCCAGAGAAGGAAAGCAACGGTCTCGATAACTATGCATTCGCAGTAAGTCTGGATTTTAACTTCTCTTTTACAGGGATGTGATTTGAAGAAGACTGCAAACTTGTGGAGCGATCTCTGAAGGTTGAAAAGCTAATAAAACTATAATCTTGAATGAGTTTGTTTATACGTTTTATTCCAGTGTTTCTTAGAGTTAATATCCCAGTGATTTACTTTTAAACTGTGCGAAGGTGAGCAGGTTATATAGATAGTAGTTTTTAACTTATCTCTCCTCTAATTGTAGTAGAAATGAGATTTTATTGTCAGTTAATAATTGATACCAGATGGATTAGCTAGTAAAGCAGTCGTCGACATGGATACATATGAATGTACTTGTTTACATTCTTGCTCCTCCATGCCTAAAATCACATTACTGAAAAGATATGCGGCACGATGTCTGGTCGGAGACATAACAAGAAACTGCTTTTTTTTCAGTCCAAATCTTTGAAAGATATGAGAAAATATAAAGAAAGACATTTTGCACACTAGTATTTTAAATCTATAATTGATTATGGAAACATTTCTTGCTTTAAACCTACTGAAAGTTGGATAATTCTTTTTGTTTTGTTCTCTTGTTTTGATTTCCAGATTGTTTTAACTTCTCAAGCAAATCATTTATTTTTGATGGCTGACAAAAAGTCACAAGCAAAATCCCATCCACTCACTGGGAATTGTCCAGATATAAAAGTTTGTGGACTGGTTGAATGGGAGCTCAAACACGTTGAAGCATTCTGTTGTTATCTAAATTAAATTTATGCGCGCTGTCATCTCCTCTGTACCTCTAATTGACCTCTGTTTGTCTTCCTGTCCCACTAATTGAAGCTTGAAGGGCGCTTTTGTGATCTACCGGACACAAAACCGGGAGAGGAAATGGACACGTCCACGGAGGGGGACAGCAATAAGCTGGCGTACTGTGTAACAGATGTTCCTCCCTGGTACCTGTGCATCCTTCTAGGCATCCAGGTACGTCAGCAGAGGGGTTTTAAGGTCATGTTGACAATTAGTCCCCATTCATTTCCCTGATTAAGAGCCTGTTATGTTTCTGACATTATGTAACAATGCAAACATGACCGCCTTGTTGCATGAGAGCATCAAACAGAGGCCTAACAGTTGGGTCGACCTGGTTTTATGTACGCAGGCCTGATGTGAAACTTGCTTCAGATACAGTTGCGATAGCAAGCTTTATGAGCAGTGCACTCATACAGTCATGTTCAGTGTCCTGCAAACATGTAGAGATCAGTTTATGTTTGGTGTAATGCTTTAGCATCTCAGGCAAAATATTCCCCCGCAGCACATAAGCATCCCCTTTTTCTTTCCTTATGCTCCCTCAGCACTGTCTGACGGCGTTTGGAGGCATCATCGCCATCCCCTTAATCCTGTCTCAGGGGTTGTGTCTGCAGCACGACGGCCTCACGCAGAGCCACCTCATCAGCACCATCTTCTTCGTCTCCGGCATTTGCACTCTGTTGCAAGTCACCTTCGGCATTAGGTGAGCGAGTAAAGAAGAAGTAGTTAATGAGAAGGAAGACAGGATGCTGGGGGATTAGATGTCTGTTTCCACTCTAAGGATGATTTACATTCATTTACTAGGTAAGATAAGAAGATAAGATAAGAGTGTGCGGCAGCGCAGCAGGTTCACTGAAGCGGAATTCACCATGCGCCTGCTTCTTGTTGAACAGGTGGAACAAAACAGCTCTCAGAGTCCCTTCTTAGCCCTGTTGAGCTGTAAGGCCTGCCAACGTGAGCGCAGCCTGAACCAGTGAAAAACAATAGACCGTTCCAGTGTGTGGGTACAGCAGGCACGGCTTCTATTTTGGCGATTAGGAGAGGAAAATTTGAGCTTTTACATGCAGATGCTTTCAAGTGTTCAGCTGTGATGGGGAAAATAGTTATTTACATATGGAAATACTTTACTGTTCTAATGTTACCTAATTGCATTTGATGTTCTTAACACAGCATTTCTACTTAGCTTCCAAATATATAAATACAACAGCATACTGCAGCCAGAAAAACAGATCACATCATTATGTGGAAAGTTACAACCATAACATCATGATTTATCTTGTTCTAACAATATGCTAATTATCTTGTTATGACATGATCATGTGAAACATTTATTGTTATAATGCAATGATAACATGATAAAAACATATCTTTATGACATAAAACATAAATAAACATAAAGTGAAAACATCTTGTATCAACTATAAACCTCCCGCTCTGACGTGATACTGAGCTGTCTTTTCTTTTCTGACATGGAAACAGTACGCAGCTGAACGTGCACTGATCTAATACAGTTTAACATGACACAGTATGATGCAGAAGGATATGAAAACATGTATTCTGTTATGATATGATGCAATATAGTCCATATAAATGCTATTCAGTATGATCTGGTACAATATGATACAATCTGACGCTGTCAAATAAAATGTCTTGTCAATAAAAAAGCCAAAAAAACCCCCCAAACAAATAAAGAAGTCAACACCAGCAGCACTTATCTCAGTGCTACACACTGTGAAGTATCACTTCCGTGCACGAGCATGAACACAATGACATAGCTGATTGTGTCTCAGCAGAACTACAAACTCAAATCGTGTTTTTGTTGCTCTGAACTTGTGCTATGTTTGCGCAGGCTCAGCCAGGCTGAATATTTGTGTCACAGTGGGATTAGTGAAGGAATTTCCATCTTATTACTTTTGGAATCTAGTTCTTGCTAAATCCACATTCTCCTGGCTTAGCACCACTGACGCTTTCTTGTCTCTCCCCAAATACCTGGAGGTCAGCTGTGAGGAACACAATGGGTTTGTTCAGTGTTTCAGAGCCAAAGCCAAAAGAAAATAAGGCCTTTTTTTACCCCCCTTAGGATGAAAACAATATAAACTCCCATCAGGAGATATTTGCTAAAATGTGTCTTTGTGATTTCCTTGAGTTTTCGATGTTTCCCACAAATCTACTTGTCACATGATTATTCTGACTCACTGTGAGAAATGGAAAGACAAATTTGAAGTCTGTAACAATCTGATGTGAATTGCTGACGGTTCAAGGGAGCGGCATAATGAGGATTATTGCATAGCAGATGACTTTAACTCAGTTAACCTCTGGTGCAGCAGCTGGTTCAATTAAAGAGTCACTCTCTCCACCTTCACATGACTTAAATTAACCATTCAATCACATGTGAGTGAACGAAGCAGTGGCTGTAGATACAGAGACACTCTTGAAGTCAAGCAGACCTAACCCTTTTCATTTATTATTTTGTACGTCCCAAGCCGGATGTCTTCAGCAGCAGAACATCTGACACAGTGATATCTGATGGTATTTGACCCGGAAGTGCTTCTGTCCTGACGTCATATCTGTCTGGTGACCTCCTCTTTATTTCCAGACTGCCCATTCTCCAAGGTGGTACGTTCACATTATTGGCACCTTCCATGGCAATGCTGTCCATGCCAGAGTGGACGTGTCCTGCTTGGACCCAAAATGCCACCCTGGTCAACACCTCCTCCCCAGAATACATAGAAGTGTGGCAGAGTCGAATGAGAGCAGTGAGTAAACCTTCTGATGTGTTCTAACTGTTTTCTAACGCGACTGAATTTCAGTTTACGGGTGACAAAAGATCATTTTCTTCACATGCAAACGACCACTCCGTTTTTTTCCATTTAACTTCCAAAGCAACAACTACTAAGAACTACTAAGTTCCACTTAGAACTAAAATAACGGCAAATACATGAAGTACGTTTGTCAGGTAGCTGGAAACATGGCTCCACATGTATGCTTATGTTGCTCTGTTTGCTGTCATGTCAACTATAAGCTCATAACATGCCTATCGATATCAATGTGAATGCTGCTCAGCTTGTTGTTAAGTTATGCCCCTGAACAGACCAAAATTCAGATTATCACTATTTTAGGAAAAACACAGAGGTCTACTCAATGACAAAACAACAGGTGCTCTGTGTGGACTGGTCTCTGACTCACTGAGCGAGAGATGAAATTAAACCATTAGTTGCTTGAAAGTGGGAGTTTCCCCACTGGCCCCTGCTCTTTCAAAATGAGTAGGTGTAAACAGTCCTTACGAAACGTAAATTGAATGTATTTAGAAAGCGCTGTTCTAGTCTTAGTGATCACTTAAAGTGCTCAACAACACAGGTGAGCATTGACCCATTCAGACACACATTCACACACTGGTGGCAGAGGCTCCCAGGTAAGCTGCCAATTGCACATAAGGAGTGGTAACCATTCGCACTCACACAGATGGAAGAGCCACTGGGAACAATTTGGTTTTCAGTATCTTGCCCAGGGACACTTCAACAAGTAGACTGCAGGGGCTGGGAATCAAACCAACGACCCTCCGATTGGTGGACAACCACTCTATGTGACAGTGTTGGTGTTGTCCCATGGACAAGGGCGAGTGTATCAGATTAGTATTTGTGTATCAGCCCTGGCGCTTGGGCTGGGACAGATGCTCATTGTTTAACAGAACCTCGCGCCGCACAGAAGTAGCCATTGTTCATTTGTTGTGTTATGCTTGTATTATGTGCGCATGTTTCATGCTAGTTTGAACCCTTTCCGCCCTGTGTTCAGTAGCAAGTGGCTAAATGCATGGAATGGGACAGATGGATCTAGAAAAACCTTATCTGCGATGGATAGTTGTGGTTGACAATAACAAACTGAGCTCACAAGAAATTTACTTTACTTTATCAGAGGAGACCATCCATGATAATAAGCATATGTGTCATTAACTCAATATGTACCATTTTCATTTTGACCTCAGTGAAATTGATCAGTGTATTGAAGCAGCACGTTATCACTACAGAATGAATAGCTATCTAAACCAATGTGTAAATTGTATATAGTAATTAAAATGAGATGACAATGGTATATTCTGTTTTGAAGAATATAACTATAACTATAACTTTGAAACAAGAGTGATGCCACGTCCTGACTGTAAACATACTTCTGTCTCTCCCCAGCTGCAGGGATCCATCATGGTGGGCTCCCTCTTGCAGGTGTTTGTTGGTTTCTCTGGCCTCATTGGCCTCTTCATGCGCTTCATTGGACCTCTCACCATCGCTCCCACCATCTCTCTCATTGGACTGTCCCTGTTTGACTCAGCTGGTACCAGTGCCGGTAACCATTGGGGCTTGGCTACCTTGTGGGTAAAATTCAACAAACAGCTTCATTTTATAGTTTGGGAACAGCAGTGGAAGATATCAAATAAATGGAGAACTCTGTGAAAAAAAAAAAAAAAAAAAGAGTTCATGCAAGTTTAACCCACTTTTGCCAAACAATTTATCTTATAGGTGATGTTAAATCTGCTCGATCCCCTGCAGAGAGTACAGCCACGTTTCTTTTAAATTAATAATAGCCTTGAAATCTGTGTAAAGCCTTAATCTCTCTGCAGGGCAAGAAAGCCTATTAAAAGTTTGTTGCAACCTGCTAAGTTGCTCTACTTAGCGCAAATAAGTGCAGTTCTACTTATATTTTACACTGTGAATGTTACAATGGGAATTATCTTTGTGAATTATTGTCTTTGTCCCTGTCCCACACAGAACCACAGCACTGATCACCCTGTTCTCTCAGTACCTCCGCCACATACCTGTGCCATTCCCATCATACAGCAGGGATAAAAAACTGCACATCTCTCGTGTCTACGTCTTCCAGATCCTCCCTGTATGTATCAAACTGTGAAATTAATTATGCATTTTGTCTTTAGACCCTTTGACAAGACATAAAAGGTGATTTTTCCTTTTGTACATATCCTCAGGTGCTGCTTGGAATCACTATTTCTTGGCTAATCTGCTACATCTTGACAATCTACAACGTACTTCCTACTGATCCACAGCAGTACGGTTACATGGCACGCACCGATTTAAAGGGAGACGTCATGAGCCAAGCTCCATGGTTCACTTTTCCATACCCAGGTGAAGAAGCTACCAAGCTATCATCTGAAGTGACTTCAAACACAAATAAAAAAAAAGGTCTTGCAAAGCCATATGTTCTGTGTCATTCTCTGTTCCCTTACGTTTGGATCCAAACTCAGGTCAGTGGGGGATGCCGACTGTGAGCCTGGCAGGGGTGGTTGGTATCTTGGCTGGTGTGATTTCCTCCATGATAGAGTCTGTCGGGGACTACCACGCTTGTGCCAGGCTATCCGGGGCTCCACCTCCCCCTAAACATGCCATCAACAGAGGGATTGGCATTGAGGGACTGGGCTGTCTGCTGGCTGGAGCCTGGGGTACAGGAAACGGCACCACCTCATACAGCGAGAACGTCGGAGCGCTTGGTATTACGAAGGTAAGATGAGTTACACAATCTGACAGATTGGTGATAATTAAAACCACTTTTTTTCTCTCAGGGTATATTAACTAATACAAGTTTTCTCTTGTTGGTAGGTTGGCAGTCGCATGGTGATAATAGCCAGCGGAGTCTTGATGGTTGTCATGGGTGTGTTTGGTAAAGTGGGTGCTATATTCACCACGATCCCGACGCCCGTGATCGGGGGCATGTTCATGGTTATGTTTGGCGTCATCTCTGCAGCAGGAGTATCTAACTTACAGGTACACAGCATTTTTGCGAAAAAAATATTCATACTGTGACATAAGTATTTCATAAAAACAGGACATTTTCTCAAATGTTGTTTTTTCCCCCCTCATATTCTCTCAGTACGCAGACATGAATTCATCTCGAAACATCTTTGTTTTTGGCTTCTCCATGTTCTCCGGTCTGGTCATTCCTAACTGGATAGTAAAGCACCCTGATGCCATTGCGACAGGTGCATGGATGCAATTGCACCATATCATCTTAATTACAAAAAGTATCATTTTATTTTACTGACCTAATTCCACTATGCTGTGTTCAGGTGTGGTTGAACTTGACCAGGTGCTGCTGGTCCTCCTGACAACCAGTATGTTTGTTGGAGGTTTCTTTGGCTTCATACTGGACAACACAATCCCAGGTAAATATATAATCAGTTAATTTAGTCTTTTTTATTAGTAATACTATATTAAAGTTATTTAAAGGTCCAGTGTGTGTAGGGCGGTCTATTTGCAGATATCACAATTATTGTTTTCATTAGTGTAAATCACCGGAAACTATGAAGTGTTATGTCAGCTGAGCCCTTTATATCTACACTGGGACCAGATCCTCTTCTACTGAGTGCCATGTTGTGCCATGCCATTAGAGGGCCGTCTGCATTATTCATGTTTAAAGCAGCCTCCCTATTGGAGTGTGCAACGGGGGCTATTCAGTAGCAGTCTGCACACACACTGCCAGATGCCTTGAAATCTTAAACATTCATTCTTAAATAATTTAGATCCCAATCTGAATATTTTATAATGTCATCAACCTATAAACAGTGAAATCACATTGTAAAAAAATATGCAACCCGTAGTCCCAGCAGAAATATCAAGTAAAGATTCAATTTGGGTCAAAATAGTCGACTCAATAAACCTTATTTATTCCGAATCTGGCGCTCATGTTCTATCAAGTGACTGGCTGCTGAGTGTCAGATGATTATCACGACAACGTATGGGACAGCCTATGGATATACAGTGCCTGTGGCATGATTAGCCAATCGGCTTCGGTTAGAAACATGGGCACGACAGGGACACATTGGATGTTGACAGGGTTACTATATCAGTCAGGAAACTGAGTTTGGTGTCCCAGTTCTGACACATCACTCCCGTCCATATGTTTTCATAGAAATATTCGGGACTTATGAGCAGATAGCTTGAGTTCCCTTGCTGGAGCCTGCAGGAGGATGCTGGGTGGGTGGGTGCTGTGAGAGAAAAGGCAGCAATACAGATGCAGGGTAGCAGTGGAACTGACAGGGCAAAGGGTGAAGTGGGATATTTTTGCAGCATAAATAGGGCACCACATTGGGAGGGTGTGTTTGACAGATGGTTGTGGAGAGCTGATTGCCTGAACAAGCTCACAGGCACAGTTTTTCTGGCTTTTGTAGGTCCGGGCCTGAAGACACTTATAGCATCTTATACTGTGGCAACATCCTTCTTTTAATCCTCCTTCACTGTTGGATAGTAGATAATCCAGGTAGAAGAAGAGAAACTCTATTCCAAACTACTTTAGAAATTACACTTTTTTTTGAGGAGAGGCAGTTGCACTTTCCATGTAGTAGAGCAGGTAGACTTTCTAAGAACAATTGTTCCTGGCACATGATGCAGCATTCCCAAGCTTTTTGCGAAAACAAGTCCAGTCAGGAAATGAAATGAAGGCAGAGTCAGCACTCTCACTCCTTCAGTAGACCATGCTAGCACGATTTACCACATCTAACTTGTGTCCAACAGGATCAAAGCATGAACGAGGCATCCTGGCCTGGAACAAGGCTCACGAGGACGACTCCAGCAACACGATCGAGAGCGGAGAAGTCTACAACCTTCCCTTCGGCATCACGGCTTACTTGTCTTCTTCCTCGTGGCTCCGGTACATACCTTTCTGCCCTCCTAGTGTGCCCACTTCACTGGATGGATCTGGAACAGATACTAATGCCTTGGAGCCAAAGCAGCCGCTGGGCCATCCAGAGCCGTCGCAGATCATTATCGGAGTTGCCATGTGAGCGGTGAGCTCGCCTCAGCATGCCAGTTTGAGGATTTTCCACAAAACTAAACCATCAGAAGCAGCTCAGTTTGGACCTCCTTCTTTTGTACTGTAACAACATGGTGCAAAGTATTTTACATGAACTTTTGGAGTGACATTTGCAGTTGACGTTGTGCATAATATTAATACATGGACTTCCTTTAGGGATGTAGTTTTATTTGATATTTTGTAATTATTGTTATAAATGATATAAAGCTGACATTGAGTTATATTGTATATATATATATATAATCTTGAAGTGTTTTCCTGGACAGTAAGCTGACATTTTCACAGAGCTTACACTGTTGAACATAAAAAACGATTTCTTTGGTTTAAAGCTTTAGACTTTATTGCTGTCTTTGATTTTGTCAGTCAGAAAAAACAGGTGCTAGAGATCAAACACTGAAAAGAAAAGTGAATGTAAGTCCATCCATGATGTTTATTGCCACTGTCAGCATATTAATCCAATGTGTAGTTTCATATATATATGTGCATATATATATATATAAAAACACAATACCTCATGTTTGAATTAACAATTTTAATAACTGTGTCTTATCAGTCCATGCACCTTAACGATTTGTCTCTGTCCAAACCAGTGTTTTAGCACCATTTCCGCAAGATCTCCATGGCCACAGCACACCTGAAAACAGATAATCCCACGGCCATTCGCATACACAGGAAAGGGATTGTTTGTTCTGTGGTTTCTTAAAACACTGTGAACGAGGCACAGATGTGCGACTGCTCCTCACAGAAAAACATTGTCCCTCTTTTTCATCGTTGTGTGATCAATGTCCCCTTGTGTCTGCCTAAATACAACATCCAATCAATAAAACATCCATTCTGTCAACGTACACACTCAAATACTCCACTCATAATACTCCCGAGTTCACATGTGACTTACAGTAGCTGGTACAAACACAACAGCTGTGTCTCGGTGCTTTGTTTCTAAAAAATCTCTACTGTCCTAATGTAAACACTGAATCTGGAGTTTCTTAATATCTTCACCCTGGAGTTTTTTTTTCTTCTCCAAAATGTCGATTTTCAGCAAATTAAAAAACGCCCTGTACGTGTTTACAAAAGGCACAAAAAGCCTAAAAATAGCTCTGTTTTAAGAAATACCTGTGTGCGTGTGAACAGGGCCTTTATAACCTGCCAGCATACAGTACAAGACACAAAACATTTCATCAATGCACATATCACTACCTCCTGATCTCAATGGATATTTTTTTGTAAATCATGTTTTTATGTCCATCCGCCAGCACTGTAGCAACACTGATACCTGTCTAATTGGTCCCCGTCAGATCCTGCTTGATGGCTTTGTACAAACTAACAAAAGACTCCTCCCACACGTCTCGTTGCTGTTCAGCGGTAGAGTTGACCATCTGCTGGGCGGTGTACACCAACGTCAACAGGGTGCGCTCAAAATCATCCTGTTGCAGGTGACCGGGATGATCTGAAAGGTCAGAGATGAGCCGATATACGTCTGTCAGCTCTCTGGGAATGATCTCCTCGCAGATGACTTTCAGGTTTCTCGTCTTGCGGAGGGAAGCCAGCTCGGCGTCTCGCACCGAGAACTCCCCACTGTGCTCAAAGTGTACGCCAGCCAGCAGGATCTAGTAGATGACAAAGAAGGAAAAAAAGACATGCTCATTATTGAGGTCTATTTGATGGTTTTGCACTTCAGACAGATATATTTGTCTCACCTCGAATAATAGGTGAACATCATCAAAGGAGTCTTGGAAGGTAGGGTTCACCGCAGTTTCTGATTCCCTTCTTATTCTGCTTGCAGCTGGAAACAGGGCTTGTGGGTAAAGAGAGACAGACAGTGAGAATGAGGGAGGTTGAAAAGCCAGGACAGATTCCTGAGCAAACCTCTCCTTTCATAATTTCGTCACATTTTTGTCTTGTGATTTACTGATGCGGAACTGAAGGGAAAGCAGAAAAACAAGCCCTAAACTCTGCCATGAAATATAGGCTTCTGTGGGGCGCTGAGGTCCTGGCACATGTGGGGCAGAGGCTCACTGGGCCCGCACCACGTTATACTGCAGTTCGTCTACGACATGCACACCGCGCATTGGAAACGCTGACCTCTCTGACCCTACACATGACTTCTATCTGCGGGCGATGAGACGTGACCTGGGACTTCAAAAGCAGCAGAAGAATCAAAGGAGGAGCAGCACACGGATTACACAACAGGATCCAGATGACTTCCATGAGCGGTGTTCTGGCTCAGCATCTTCGCCTCGCTTTTCACGGCATTCCACAGACACATGATTCAGAGCAGGCTGTTCACCAAGGCGGATTTTGCGTGGCCACAGAAACATCACAGGCAAGACACCTTCCCCTTGATTTGAAGACGAGGAAGTATAACCGTTATGCATTTGCATGGACATCCTTTACCATGCAGTCACGTTACCTAAAGGCATGCTATGCAGGATTTGTCTGCGGCTGTTTGTAAACAAACCGCTCAGAGCTGCAGTAAGTCATTCTGGAGAAAGGCTTTGTTGATTGCTGAGTTCAAATTCCATGTCGTGAAGTATCCTCTCTTTGGGTTGCATCAATATCTGACGACCTGGGAATGAGACTCAACAATCTGTCTGTCTTTCTCCAGTATGGTAAACAACCAGAAACATCCCGAACACTGCGAAATACTAAGAACATTTAAAATACAGGCAGTGGGCAAGTCAGTGGGTCTAAAATTATGATTGAGAGGGACTCTTTTTGTTGTAGACGAGTTTCATTGGAAAGAGGTAAAATGTGGAGCGTTTGGTGATTACAAATAAGTTGCCACTTACCAATTAGTGTCAGCATTTTGTGAGAAACCACT
Source organism: Diplodus sargus (assembly GCA_903131615.1). NCBI lineage: Eukaryota > Metazoa > Chordata > Actinopteri > Spariformes > Sparidae > Diplodus > Diplodus sargus. Next base: position 2,932,595 of record CAEMYA010000008.1, read on the forward strand.
GGGTATTTTGATGAGGGACCATGGCGGGACACCACTGGATATTTGTGTTTGTGGCAACAAAGAGGTGGTGACCAAAAAAGGTATTCTAGGCCAAAACATCCCTAAACCAGTGGTTTCTGTGCCTAAACTTAACTAAATTCAGACCGCTGTTTTCACTTACTGTCCAGTGTCAGTAACATTCTGCTGGCTTATATTAAGTGCAGTATGTAAGATTTTCGGTTGAAAACTAAAATGACAGAATATGTGAACATTATGACGTCTACGTATTGTGCTGCAAACCATGCTTAGCACGCTAACCAGCTGGCCCTGCTAACACTTACCTGGTGCTCCAAGCTCCCAGCCTGGACCGCTAGCTGCTCTGCTAACTGAGCTAGCTGAGCTAACTGAAACCTGTAGCAGTTGAGTGATATGTGATATGTGAGTATGAATTCAACAGGTGGCCAATTGGAGCACAATGCATCTTTAAGGAAAAGATCTGAGTCCTTTCTTTCAGTATTGGTATATAGGATCAATTCTAGGTAACCACCTAACCCTGACTGTTTATGTAGTGTAGATGAAAAGATGAAAAAAAAACAGATGGAAGAAAAAAATCGCAGAGGAAATCGTGCAGACAAAAATCCAGACGGATAGCTACCCTGTCACGCAGACAGGCAGCGGTAGAGTTCATGGCTGAACTGGACCGTGCTGTTTGATGTCATCTATTTAATCTGCAGCAGCACAATCCAAAGCATTAAACCTGAACAGTTTTGTCTGGAGTAAAGATGCTGTGACCAGAGAGAGAAACAAAATCAAGAAGACCATCAGATGTCTGAGCCAGAGTCAACGACCCAACTGCCAACTCTTTTTACTTCTCGCCACTGACTCGGTGTCAGAAACAACAGGCTTGACAAGATGATGATGTTTTAATAGACTGCTGCAAGATCAGATAATCCACACGAGTCAGTTGTAATGTTTAGATAATGATCGCCATTAATCTATGTTCAATAAGGCCAATAAGGGCTGGCACTGTAGCAATGATTACTTTCTCTCTTTAGGGGTCCTCCAAACTGCCACGATTAAATAAATCTGTGTTCTAGTAAAACATACTGATGAAAGCATTTCAATATTATTGCTTAACCTTTAAATAAAATCCAGTTGTCTACATCTAAATGCATTGCAGTGTGCTTATTTTTGGAGTAATTTCGACAAGCCTAAAATTATGCAGTAAAACTGCACAAACCAGTTCATGTGTTTACCAGCTGAGCTCTGTATCAAAGGGATAACAGAGGACACATATGTGCTTCTGACGACTCTCAGTGCTTTTCACTGTTGCTCATGCTTCCTGTCAGTGGAGAAGTGTCCCCAGCCAAAAAACAAGTTATTGCGCCGCCATGTCATCCCTGGATCTTAATTTCTGTTCATGTCTCGGTGAACGATAGGACCAATAACATTTGATCGAATCATCAAAGATCCCAACTGATGAGACAGAAGCGGTTCATGACAGGAGCAGGCCTGGATATCTCAGCGGTATGCTTTTCATTTCACTCGAGGAATATGAGTTTCCTCTGTCAGATTGTCTTTAGATCCCCCTGCTCCTCCTTTTCTATTAGAAACAGGTGCGGATGACATCTGAACTTAGTAGAGAGATGACGATAAAAGCGTGCATAGAATAAATGTGCGCTTCAACTGAAAAACACAGTATTCCTCTGACAAATGAGTGAGACGGCACTTATTTAGTATTTTTTTTGCATTGTACCGTTCTGGATTCTGCTCTATTAAATGTGCTGTAGGTGAAAAGAAACAGAACAGTGGCGCTTGCTGTGGACGGATCATTTCCCACTCATGTAGGACGGCTGCAGAGATAAAAAATATTCTCGTGTCCAATACACATAATGAGGTCATCCGTATGACAAAGCTATGCTTGTACAAGATTTTGTTCATTTGCATTTTTTTTTATGAATCAATATTATGTTACACTAAACCAAAGTACACTCAGTCTACAGCCAAGACTCATTCAGTCACTGCACAAAAAGATCATTAACACTGTATAAATAACCGACTTACGCGTGAAATTCTCCCGTAGCCAAGAATCACATGAAAAAGAGATCAAATAACGTTCGCACTGCTCCGAAACATATTTTGCTCTGTGAAGAATCATGAAGAGAAAACTTGACTCTACAACCTGAAATGTTGGCTGACCTGCATTCAAATATCACACCTCAGCTTACGTCTTACCTTTAGCCTGACGCTGCGCACCACCTGTTTCGATGCAGCAGTAGAAAAGACCAACGATGAGCATCCTCCAGGGCAGCATGGTGGCCTGATCACTCTCACGACGTCAGCTGCATGTATCGTCTGCCGCTGTGTCTCTGCCTGTCAGCACCCAGGATGCTCCTCTGTTGCATTTATTCCCCCTCTCTCAACTCTGCCTCTGCAGCCTCGCACAGCACCAGACTCTGCACTTTCTTCATCACTTATGTTCCCTCACCCCATCTGTCCTCGGAACTGTGTCCCCCCCCCCTTCCTGATCTGATCTCCCTCTCTCTCTCTCTCTCTCTCTCTCCTCTGACTGTGCACCTCGCCTCTTAAAATGCTTACAGCTGCTTGTCACCAGGTTCACAGACGGTAAAAAAAATCCTTTTCTCATCACTTACAGGTATTGAATTAAAATCCACTGTTGTGCTAATGCAACTCAACAGTGCATCACGTCCAAACCCAGCCGGCAGAATAAATGCTTCAGTTGTTGTGGCAACGCTATGCTGAAGGGTTTCGGTTTGGTTAGGCACGAGAACCACTTGGTAAGGTTTATGAACAGACCAAGTTTTGGCAGCCAGTTTAGCTAGACAGCTGGAAAACGTCTCAATGGTTGCTAAAATTAGCCAGTTGAAACAGGAAGCAATCTGGTCTTGAACATTGTTTTTTTGCGCCCAGTCACCAGAATAAAATGTGAGCACATTTTCTGCAAAGCGCTAGCATGACCACATTTTTATGTTTCATATTGACAATTCACCTTTCATTCACGTTGATGACCTAACTTCAGTACCTATCTTAGTGGTGGAGACACAGACAGATAGCCAAGCCACTGACTGCAGTTCAAGGATGCATTTCAACATTATGGTACAAGGTATTTTTAAGGATACTTCTGGGCCATTTCCATCCATATCTGTTGTGATAAAACCAGATGTTTTTGACCAGATGTTGGAACATCTCTAGCTGCATTTGAGGTGACCAAAACAGGTATTTTAAGCTAAGACATGATCTTTCCCTAACCCTAACTACGTGATTTTTGTGCATAAACCGAAAGCCAAACAGTATTGTCACAATAAGACATTTCGATAACCTAAGGAAACAATTAAAGAAATGTAAAGTTTCAACATATCCATGGTTTGCTGAAACATCTGGCAGCTCACCTGTCCCACCACACCATCCTCCTTATCCTGACAAGAAATACGAGTAATCTGAACGTATAATGATAAATACTGTAGAAATGTTGATGTGATATACAATTCCAAACCTTACTCTATTCTGTCCAGTCATAATTTTAGATTGAAACAATGACATAGTTTGGTCATTATCTCTCTGCTCAGCTTGTCATGTGAAACATTTTGCGCCTGTCAGACACATATATTGTTACTTTCTTTAAAACAATGCTGTTTATCCTGGCTCCGCTCTGTGGGTTGCAGAACTGATTTGGGTGAGCGACCATGTTTATAGTCCTCTCGGAGCCCTGTTTGTGTACAAGTTAATTCTGTTTTTTGCCAACAGCACGCTCCCTCAGCGGGCCGGAGCGTACGTGGCGGTGCCAGAATGACCCCGGGCGACCGGCTCGGTTTTGTGGTCCCCAGGAGGACAGATGTGGAAAGTTCACACTACATGAACATGAAACTGAGCTAAGTGATTATTTCCAATTATACAATGCACGCACCCAGCGTTCTGGACGGAAACATAACGCAGAAACCACAAAGAAAGACTTTGTTCACTGCCTGGCACAGCCCACCTTCTCCACAAGCCTACGGAACACTTACCAGAAGTGCAACCATATAAAATTATTTTTATTTGTTTGAGAGCTATTTTAGCATTCGTTTAGGACACGCAGTGCTGCCAACATGTGAGCATGGCACACGGTTACATTTTCTGGAGGTCGCTTCCATACATGTGGCCCTCAGGCGCCCAGATGTGTTTCTGTGGAAGTCAGAGTGGGACGAAGCTGCGTCTCAGACTCAGATGTGGCAGTCGGGCTGCTGCAGAGGAATGCGGACGCAGACTGAGCTGAAACTGGCAGGAGAGCTGTGGCCTCTGCAAAACCTCCAAGAACTACAGCTCCAAAACTTGAACAAACACAATATTCTTTCAGTGGGCAAATTAAACGAAAATGTTATTCTAGGCCGTACCCCAAATAATTTCCTCTCTCAAATTGGTGTACTTACTGGGTGACTCAGAGGCGGATCGGGCCCGGGGTGAGTATTAGGTTTGCATTGTGATCATGTTAAATAAGAGGATGATCATAATGGGTAATTACAATCACGAAGGGCTTGGTGTGCATAAAGCCCTGAACTTCACTTCACTTCACTTGAACTGCTTCGTTAATGAAGCAGGTTGGCAGTGCTGAAGAGAATAAGATTTGAGGCGGGAGGACAGGACATGCCTGTGGACTGACAGCAGCTGCTACACAACAGAAAAGTCTCCAGATACTTCAAACTGTTGAGTCCTGCAGAATGTATAATTTATGAACTTGATTTAGGTTTAACTCACTACAGAGTGAGCTATTTAGTGTTGAAGGGGAATGCCGCCGTTTTTAAACCTGGGGCTGTATTTACGTGTTTCGGTGTGTAAATGATGACGTTTTGGGGATCGGACTGGCAGATCGCCTCAGCTGGCAGCTGTAACACAGCTGTAGTGAGCTGCAACGTAATCCTTGAGGGGAATCTCCAACTGTCACAGCTACATCCAGGAAAAATGTCTGACAGCATCACGGTAATGATGAAAAGTCTCGCGAGATTTTTATGAGACACTTGCTGCCTCTTGAGATCTTCAAAATCAGTTAAATATTCAGCCATGACTTTAGAAATTAGTACTTGCTGGCAGTTTCTCTGGGTACAGTGAACTACAAACTCCTCATTACAACTCTGACATGTTTCTGGTTACAAAAAAATCACCTAAAGTTGTGAGACACTTAAGTCTCAGGTTGTCAGTAGCAAAAACAAGCACGGGGCCGGAGAAACCAATGTTCAAGACCAGATGGCTTTCTGTTTCAACTGACAAAATTGGGTAATTTTAGCAACCGTTGAGACCCAAAAGATCTTATTACTTAAACAAAGAGGTGTATCTCCAAAGGAACTGTTTCAGTAAAGTTGTCAGCCACTTCACCCTCAGGCTGTCAGTAGCAAAAACAAGCACTTTTTTAGTGGTCGTAGCTTTGACAGTCATAGTTGCCCCACAGGATTATGTGGCAGCCATCGAGATGGTCCTAATAACTCAGGTAATCTTGGTAAGTTTAAACCATTTACACACCAAAACATGTCAATTTAGGGCACTGGTTTAAAAAAAAGCACAACTCCCCTTTAAGTATACAGGGAGCAGTGGATGGCAGTTGGTTGAATCTAACTATTATTGAAACAGTAAACCAGTAAATTGTGATAATAGGTGATATATTTACAGTATACTTAGAGTTCTTCCACTTTTCCACTTTCTACATCCACTCTACCACAATACAGAGTGTAATGTATCCTTTCTCTTCTTCTTTTTTTTTTTTTACAGCCGCACTCGCTAGTTTACATTAAAGAATAACATGAATCATCAAGGACTTCAAGGACTTGCTTCCTCTGTGGATGTACAGGGATCATTCTGTTAATGAAGACTAAACAATTCTAATTTTCAGATGATTTTACACTAATGAAAACATAATTCTGAGTGTTAGAGTCCATTTCTAAATCTTACACACTGGACCTTTAATGCAAACATAAATAAATGACAGAAAACTCAATAAATTAAGGTTAATTAAGTATTTTTGACATTTAAACCCAGGCCTTTGACTTGTTACTACATAGTGGTAATGCTGCTTTTACCAAAGTAAAGTTCAGTAAATTCTTCTTCTATAACCGAAAAGGAATGTGTGTGTGTGTGTGTGTGAGTGATGTTGTACAGGGCACAGACCTTTCTCATGGCAGGCCGTCTGAAGATTCACACACAGGTGTAACTAATAATGTTATCTATGGCTGCATTCCATATGCGGTGCCAGTGTCGGGGCCACAGCACTGTTCATGCTGGCCTCACTTACATAACTACAAGTGCACTTAAATGGAACAGGGACATCATTAATGTTATTAGTAACACCTGTGCTGTTCCTGTCATGACACGTCCAAATGTCTGCTGTGAGAGAGTAAAGATTAAAAAAAAAACATCTGAAAAAAAAAAAAAATAATAACAGTTTGCGACATGAGACATGTGACTTTTGGATAATGATGATCTTAGCATTTAAATACTGTGACTTATTATATAAACTTCAGAGAATGATATGCATGACATAATATGAAACAACAATAAAACATGTATTGCTATTTTGTAATATTCTATATTAAAATGAAATGTTTGCTGAAACGTACTGCTAAACACAGTACCATGTGATATCTATGTCACAAGAACTTTGTTTAGACACTCCACAGAGAAGCACAATTATGGTGTGAGTCATTCTTCTAATTTCTTCATTAAAGGGGCATCCAACCAATTTTACAAGTCATTTTCCCTGACTTGCCAAAGCTTCCTTGGTGCTACAGAAGATGTTATACAACAGTTTTCACACATTGTGTAGGACGTGTGTAAAATTGGTCGGATGCCCCTTTAATAATAATATACTTACAAATTAAATATATGAAATATGTTATTAGGTTGTATGTTATTAGGTTGTCTGCTGCTGCATTTTTGCTTTTTAAAATATTTTTTTTTACATAATAATAATAATAATAATAATAATAATAATAAATTTTATTTAAAAGCGCTTTTCTAAATACTCAAAGACACTGTACAGAAAGCGAACATCAAGTCAGCAAAACAATAGAAATAGAACAGCAAAACATGCCTCCCAACTTCATGGAAGTGCAGTGCTACATATGTGGAGGCCCCTTCAGCACATACATGGAGTGAGTTTTGTCAGATGTTGTCATTTCAAAACTACACTAAAAATAATAATAAGACATACTG
>CAEMYA010000008.1:2960394-3045855 GCA_903131615.1 Diplodus sargus
AAACAGACGAGGAGTATAATGAGGCATACATGACTACACAGGTGGTTTGTTTCATGTGCCTCCATGCAACCGTCTTCCTCTGCATTCATTACATCCGGTTCCACTGAAATCTGAAATCACAGTCATCTTCTCCTCCTCCAAACGTTCAGCGCAGGCCGACTATGCTTTTAGTGCCAGTCATCCAAGAATAGTGCCCTTTCCTTTCTATTAATTTCACAGCTGTTGCCGGTTTCCTGTCTTTCCCTTATTTTTTTGTCAGGATTCTGCCAGCTTCGTCAGCGCAACAATCCCCTGCTGCATCCTGGGTCCTTGATCCTTTGTTTGCATAGAGTCACTGTGGGGGGGGAAGTGCCTGAATTTACTTTGAAAAATGCTTTTTTTTTTTTGTTTCAAGCACACTGGTGAACTTGAAGGATGAAAGATAAACCTCTATTCCACCACATTCGTGTGTATTCAGCTTCCCTGGCTGAGCCCAGATGTCTTGAGGTTGGAATAATGGGAACAATAAATGAATTAAAGGCAAATTCGCAGATATTGAAACAAGCCCACACAGCAGTCAGCCAGGGGCTTGTATAAAAATACCCCAGCAAGACAACGCTCCGGCTGTATTTGAGAATCTAATATTACTCTCGCACACGTTCTGCGATGGCACCCGGAGGCTCAGACATGCTGAGAAGTTCATTAATCACCAACCTGCAGTCGTTGAGCTTTGTGTGATAGATAAAGACAGCGTACAAATGACAAGCAGGAGCCCGAGTGTCTGCGCGCGCTGTCGCCACACCACTTTGTGTCCGTCCAGCTGTGCATGTGTGTCTGCGCTCACATTTAACCCTTCGCCTCACGGTGAACGTCTTGACAGCTGATGGCACAGTGTGACTTTCCTCAAACAGGGCACGGCTCACCAGCAGGGGCACACGGCGGCGGCCACCTCGAGGCAGATGGCTGTAATTCCGTTAACATCTGTGTCAGGCTGCCCCTGCTGTAGAATAAATTTCCCCTCTAGGCCTTAGACATGACTTTGTCTTCAGGAGCGTTAACATGCCATGTAATCACACTGGGTCTGTGAATGCCATTAGCCCTCCTTTGAAATATGTAAGGGGATAGGAGGAAGGAGGCTTCGCTTTTTAAAAAACAGGTGTGTGTGTGTGTGTGTGTGTGTGTGTGTGCACGTTTGCTTCCTCCCTGGAAAAAAAAAAAAAAAAAAAAAAAAATCTCCTGTATGGTTTTTAAACTAGAGGCTGCAGTGTGCCAGTCACTTTCATAATTCACATGAAATCCATCAAAGAAAATAAGACAGATCCGGGAGTGGTGCGCCGTTTCTGGTAGTTTCTGTTCATGGATGATGTCTGGATCAAACCGGTAGCCGCACATCTATATCCAACAAATTGCGATTGTACACTAATGAGCCTTGAAAGAGATCGTATTCCACATAGGTTTGCCTTTAATTTGTCAAGTTAATGCTGCATTCAGCACAACAGGCCCCACAAGGACTGACCTGGCTCTTTCCTTTCCTTTCCTTTCCTTTCCTTTCCTTTCCTTTCCTTTCAGGTTTGATTACTTATGTATTCCTTACCTTACCTTTCCCGTCATTTCCCTTTGTCTCTTGCACATTTTCTGCTCACTTCTTCTCTTCCCTCTCCCTCTCTCCCAGGTTTGACCGCTTATGTATTCCGCAGACGAGACAAACTTTCCTTCTCACACTGGCTTCTCTTTCGGCTTGAAATTTACGATGCTGAGGTGCAGCGGGGGTGTTCGCCCCGAGCTCAACGGGGAGAACGGTGGAAAGGGCATTTTTGCGAGCTGTCCTCTGACACGCCACCCACACAGTCCTAAACGGGGTGTTATCCTCGGCCATAAATCACTCGGGTCATTAAATCACACCCAGGACACTCTTCTGCCCTTTCTCATCACAGCGGTTTCTCTTCATCTTTATTCAATTAGGGAGATTAATGGCCCGGGATACAGCGCCCAGGTTGACATTCTGTTATGGGGGACATGACTGAAATGTCACAGTGAGAGGAGAACAGGATGTGAAAGGATGGGCAGGGGACGCTCATTTACTGTGGACACATGGTGATAGGCCACACTGAGAGGGCTCTTTATCCTTGTTTATGTATACACCTGTTGCTACTGGCTTGATATGGCCTCAGTACAAGGACTTACTGTGAGAATCAAATGAAAACCTTTTTTTTGGGTGCATTTTCATGTCACAACACTATATAAGCATTTTCTTATATGTTTTTTAGCTCTGGTTAACTGCTGGTTTACTGTTAGGAAGCTACAGTGGACGTTTATTCTTTCTTTTATTACATCTGACCGTGAACAGGAACCTCATCACGGTATCACAATTTCAATGTGACTCAGTCTGAATATGAGCAGCTCAGCCACTGCCAGAACCCGCACCATTTCCCTACAATAGGAAAGGGATTTGAAAGGGGGATTGACTGGTGTTTCATGTGTCAAACAGTGGGCCACATCTGAATAGAGGCCCTGGGCAAAGGCTTTGAAAGCCCCTTATTAGTCTTACCGCTAGAGCGGCCACTGTAATGTAAATCAGGCGGTCAAAAAAAAATATGAAAATTTGAGAAAGGAACGACACACTAAGTGAAAACGACGATTGTTTCCTAATGTATTGCTCAGAGCTCCGGGGGGAATATTTCATGATGACATTATCTAAATATAGACATAAAAGGCGCATTTTAAACACTGATGGGCCTCGCTGTGATGATGAGATTTGAAAAGCAAGTTGCTGAGGTGAAGGGCTGTAATGTTAGAATAAATAAAGCGGTTCATCTCCCATCAGCTGTCACTTTTATCTGCAGTGGTGCAGTCTGTGGCAATGTACATGACACAATGAAGGGGCACATTAGGGAGGAGAAAATAGGATTTTTGTGGATGACTGAATGAAACGCTCTGTTGCATGAGAGCAGGTACTGTTGCTATGCTAATGGCGTAGCTCCAGAGGTGGTAATGTCGGTCAGAGCCAGTTACCGGAATAAACAGTAATGCACTTGCCTGCACATTGCAGATATGCTGAAACTTTATGTTATGATTACATTTTCTAAAAATGTTATGTTGTGAAATTGCTTTACTAATGATCTGGTTAGGGTTAAGCACAAAAAGCTTGGGTAGGATTAAAACAGAGATCATATTTTGGTGTAAAATACCTGTTTCATGACTGCAAGCGTCAGCTGTACTTTGTGTTAGCAAATGTTAGCAAACCAATGCATATTAAACTAAGATGGTGAACACTGGACCTACTTCACATCTGCATGCTAGCAGTGTCACTGTATGCACGTTAGCATGCCGACATTAGCATTTATCTTAAAGTACAGCCTCACAAAACTGCTACACGTAGCGTAGCCGAAGAATCTGTGTTTTGTTGTTTGAATTACATTTTTTATCACGTTTGCTTTGACTAATTATCAATACTTTGATGTATGAATAAAATATAATTTACAAGTACAATCATACTGTACATTGAAATGTTAAAATCATACATAAGTGTGGAATCTGTGTTTTGTACCTTTCTATATTGTTTTCTTTTGGTAGTATACATTATATGCATTTACAGTCGAATAATTTTCCTCTACTTGTACTTTTGGTACCTTACTTCATGTATCATGATAAAGTGACCTCTGATACTCAATTACATTTAAAATCCGATGCTTCAAGACTTTTAATCAAGAACTTTCTGGTTGGGTGATTTTCATTTTAACCAAAGATATATTTCAACATATATTTTCATATGGTTCAACAGCATCTTCTTTGTGAATATAAATCAAAGGAGATATTCAGGCAGTCTTGAAAAAAAGAAGATCCCACACACTGCTCATGGTCAGCATCACAGTTTATGTATTTTACTGCTACTTCAGTCCCTCTGGACCTTCCTCAAGCGAGTGTGTCAGGATCTTGTAATACATAAAATCTATGATTAGATTTAACCTCATTCATTGTCATCACACTCCTTTATTTAAAAGCAACGTCTTGTTTAATGTGTATTCTGTTTGTGAAGTTACTCTCACGAAAAAAACGCTGTAATCACGACGAGAAGAATTTACGATCCAGTCTGCTAAATTGCGACGGCTTGTATCCCTGTAAACTCTTTCCATCTGTGGAGGATTACCCGCAAATTCTACATTTCACTTACAACATTAATTGTCTGTGCAAGCGCTGTGTCACGCTTTCCACTTCCAATACATCACACGTATGAGATGTCACTCTGTGAGGAAACTGGGAGAGCCTGTGAGGTCCAAATGTCAAGAACACTCTCTGAAATGTGCTCCGCGCTGATGTAGTCCGTTTAACAAAATATTGTGGTTATTATGATTTCAGCATGGTTATTTTTATTTCATTAATGACGCCTTCAGCATGAAAAACAAAGTGCGGCGTGATTTATGATAGAAACTGTGACCATGTAAAACACGCAGACATTTGTAATATGCATGTGATGACTATCAAAAGTGTTTCAAGTGAAGCACCTGGGTCTGCGTGGTATTGCAAAAACATCTCGTCTGGGAAAAGCAGTGCGACATATGTCCTTTAGCTTTTGTATCACCCTCACGTAACCCACTTTGCCTTCACAAAGACATTGGGAGCAGCAGGGTGACGAAGAGGGCAGCTCAGTTGCAGTTTTACGGGTCTCTCATCATCGTCTGGAGTTGACTCAAGCTGCCGCTGGCTGGTTCGTCTCTGTCGTCGTGTGGAAGGTGACTGACAAGAGCAAACACTCAGCCAGCCATGATATTGTTCCCGGTGGGGAAATCTCCTGGGAACTGTCAGCAGACTTCCCCCCACATTTACAACCCTTTTCATACACAGACACGATTGTCTACCATTCGTTAGTATTCATTTCTTCCACTGCCTGATTGTCAGCCATTGTTCAGGTTGTGTTGGGTGGTTTTAGATGTTGTGTAATGTGACAGTTATTGTCGGTAAAGCTGACAGGAACCTGGCAATAAAGCTTGTTAAAGGGGCAAAATGCAATAACACTTTGTATCAAGCTGTGATAAAATGATCGGGTGCCATAAAAGGTTTTAGTGCAAAATGCAAATACTACAAGGCGTTATATGGGTTTCTGTCTGAGCCTTTTAATTCATCATTTCATCTGCAGCTGACACACAGGACTCCTCTGTGCATTGCTTATATAATTAACCTTTCCCCATCCGTGCAAGCCAAGACACAGTGGAGCGAAACAAACGAGCATATGTGTTCATGCTCCCCAAAACAGTTAGTCTCTGATGAAATGAGGAGCAGTGGAAAGATCTTGGCATGGGAAGTAATATGATTATGCAGGGACTCGCAGGTGCAACATTTCCAATTACTGCTGCTCTCGTTTTAATCAAAACACAACCACCCCTGAGCACCACCATCCACGCGTTTGTGAGGTGTAGTTCAGAGGGTTGACTGCGCTGTGTGTTGTTTGTACTGTGAGTGGTATGCAGCCGAAGCTGCTGAATTAGTCATATCCTCTCAGTGTTACATTAACATCAAAATCAGTCATTTCAGTCTTTACAGAGATGACAAAACAAGTGTTTTGGTTGAGGCGTTTCGTGAATGCGTAGATCTTATTTGCCTGATTCTAAGGTGTGATTACCAGCTTTGGCAGTAGTTGTGTGTATCCAAGCTGTGAGCGTTTTGGCAATCAAACAGCTGAACTGATTCCAAACCCAAGACGGCAAACAACAGCGACTGACTGCAGCTTATGTTAACGAAGCTGAACACTCGGAAACAAAGGCAGACAAAACAATTGCTGCCACATTTTCACTTTCTGAAAACTGATATTCATATCGTATTAAAAATCCCTGTGTATTACTTCAAAGTCACACAAACTGAGCACAAATTATTGTACAATGAATGTCTTTGTGCAAAGAAACAGAAAAGTGAGGGTCATTTCAGACGATGCATCGCTTTTTACTCTTACCCACAATGCAACTCAGCGTCAGAAAGTTTGGTTGGTGAAATGGGTGTTACTGTGCGTTCATGGGGGTGTCAGAATAATCAGGAAAATATTTTTCTAACCTGGAAATTTGTGAATGCCCCCTTAAGTCTGAACAACAAATCAGGAAGTCAGAGAACATCACGTTGCATTCATGTGCTCCTCAGACGGTCTCATTTCCAGAGCTGCAATATCTTCTTCCATCGTCGGCGTGTTCATGTGAGTCAGTTTGGGAGCAACATGGATAAGGAAAATATTTTTTATCACTGTTCAAACAACACATTGACAACTGTTTACAGTATTTGAGTGACTAGAAACCACAAAGGAAACCATAAATGACAATACAATACATGACTTTGGTAGGAGTTTCTTACCATCAACCTAACTTGTGTATCAACATTTTCTCAGACTTTTCCGAGTGGTTGTTCTGACTTGAGATGGCATTCATGTGAATTTCCCCATGTGAAAATGTTTTTTTCATGATAATTCCAACAGCACATGAACGCCTCGAGCTACTAGCTTCAAGTCGAGACAAGGAGCAAGCTAGTAGTTCAGTAAACTCACTTGTCTTTAACGCCACCCATCCAGATTTGTTCTTACCTTCTTTTTTTCAAACTTCAAACTTCAAACCGACAGAAGTGACATCATTTGAGGCGATATATCAGCTTCATACAGCCCCAAAGGTGCAGTAATCCTGAAGCACTGTAAGTAGAACTTGTTCTATTAAATCAGTGGATTAAGTTAGGTGACAATGTGGTTCAAAATGGATTTAAAAATCTTGTAATTTTGCACGGCCAAAACCAGAGAAATGTTACAAAGAGATGTTACTATAACCCTACTGGTTGATGGACTCACCTAAGACTCTGGCAGTGTCTCTTAGTCAGTGGATGATTGTTCAAAGGGTCAATCCGATTACCATTTCACTGCTTTTCAAAACAAGAGCGCAAGCTGATACGGTGAGTTAGCACAGTCCGCTGTTGCTGCTGGATTCCAGCTCTGGCGCTATTTTGAAGGTTAACTAAACACTGCATGAAATTAAGCATTGGTTTTGGATGGAAACGGAAGAAATACACCAGTCTTTATTACATGATAGTGGAGGTGCCAGTGAAAATATGGGTTACTCCCTTGGATTTCCAGTGTGGCCACTGTTATGGCAACTTCAGGCACAATTACCGCCCTCTTTTCATTAAATGGCCATTTGTCACTATGGAGAAAAAGCCCAGTCCTTCCCACCGGCATTTGTCTTCTTAGGAGCTTTTTCAACTGTCTGTATGGCTGGCGGGTGTCAAGGTGCGCCCATGTGGTCTGGTGAGAATTATGCAGGCCAACAGAATTACTGAGTTTGCCCCATTAATGACAAGAAAATGGACTCAATCAGACCATCCGCGACTAGACTTATACAACTTAAAGGTGGATTTGGAAAAGTTGGACCTGGCTCTACAGAAGGAAAAAGCACCTTCATGCCAGAATAGCTCATACTACGCTCTGTGGCTGCAGCAACATAACTGATGTCATACTGTCAATATTAAACGGCTCACTTTGTGGCCAAAACTTGATTGAATCTCAAGAAAATACTCTAGACCTGCCCGCCAAATGCTATTCTACACATTAGCAGGGAAAAGCCGAGCGACAGTAAACAAGAGCTCTGTTATTTCCTCTGCCAATTGTTGTCATCAACTTTTCACTGCCTGCCATTTCTCAGGAAAGCTCAGATTCACGGGCAAATATACGCTCTGAATCTGAGCAGTGATGCTTTCACTCTCTCATTCTTCAGCAGGATTGATACTTAGTAGGAGGGGAGGCAAAGGAGCAGCTTGGCAACTCCATTAGCATAATTGCATCATTAATTGTGAATCCCTTTCAGTCTAAGAAATAGTAGCTGGTACTGGGTGCAGCTTCTGGTAAAGAGAAAGGCTTCACACACAGCGGTTTGTAACGAGCCAGAGAAATGCCTGCTGCCTCATTAGTGCTCGATCCCTGCAGGCCTCCTTCTCTGAATACAGGGGGGTCTGACGCCTGTGAATGACAAACCCATGGTGTTTGGTAGAGTGGAGGCATTCAGGTGAAAGTTATTACACTTTTCTTCCCACACTCAACCGCATAACTCAGCTTTAGTGTTTTCCCCACAGGGACACTCCAAGGTCGATTGTATCTCTCCGGGCAAAGCGGCGACCGAACTTGTGTTTGAAGAACTGTTCCCGAACTGCTGTCTCCCCCATAATGAGGACGCTCTCCCGGCATTCCTGCATGCTGGTGCTGTGAAACAGAAAGGAAGAAAGACTGAGTGAAGAGGATGAATGAGTGAGTAATTAGGAGTGTAAGGTCGATCTTGATTTAGCAAAGGAATGACAAGTGTGAAAGCAGGCCCTTTATCTGAGCACAGAGAGGAAGCTAGTGAGTGGGCAGAACACGGTTCACAACGGGCCGTGTCAACTGCACTCAGGACACGACGGCACAATGTAAAATCCACACTATTGAAGCTTTTCACTCCACTGCATCATAACGCTCGCACCTTTGCTCTGATTTACTGGCTGAATTTAAGTGTTTAGTTTAAAATGTGGTATTCATGCATAATCACTTTGCCGATAGGTGGATTAGAAGGTCGGTGTCACTTTGACATCCATGCAAAAATACAAAAACGCTAGCAGCTGGTTAGCTTTTAGCTTGATGTAAAGACTGGAGGCCGGGGCAGAAATGAGTCTGGCACAAAACCGCCCATAAAATGGTGAATTGTTGCTTTCACACTTTGTATGGATTAAACGCATATGTGGTGTAAGGTGTTAATTGTGTAGCTTTGGAGGTGCTGGAAGGTGTTATGTTGTGTTTGGATAGAGCTAGGGTAGCTATAGCCGCCTGTTCAAGTCTTGACAACAGTTGAGACGTAGAAGAAAGATTATCCACGGTCAATATGAAGCCACAGCCGGCAGACAGTTAGCATAGCTTAGCATAATGACTGAAAACAGGGGGAAAACAACTAACCTGGCTCTGAAGGCAACAGAATCTGTCTTCCTTTAATGAACTTTTAGATAATACTCAAAAATGACGTAGCCTACACACAACTGTTTGGAGTTACTAATGAGGGAATATGGAATGAATCAGAGACGACTTGATAGTTAATAAATTGTTAATGAGTAATTCCTGAATTACTGTGATTTGACATCAACATAGTAGCTATAGATGTGTTATCAGAGAGCAGACTAAGAGATACTTTATTGATTTATCATTAGGTAATGGTTAGTTAATGAATGTTTGAAAGTCAACATACTGCCCACATTTTTAATGAGTTGCTAGTGATAAACTACGAGCCAGCTGTTGAGTGGCACAAACTAGTAACAGCTCATCAAGTTGCCAAAAGTGAAGCATAATTCTGTGTGAATAGACTCATTAATTAGTTATTATAAAATCATTAGCAACTCTTTTTGTGAAGCTTTAAGTAACGTGTAACATATTTCTAAGTAGACACTAAGTAGACCCATCAAATACTCATTAAAGACTTTCAAGAGAAACATAATAGAGATGTTACCAAATGTACTCATTAATCACTACTGATTTAGGGATTAATGAGTTGTTACTAGTTTGTTGTTCACAGTAAATCAGGTACAATCCAAGAAATTGCTCGGTATGTTGATTCACAGTTATTTATGAACTAATCATTACCTAATGATTCAATAATAAAGCATCTTCCAGTTTTGATTTTGGGGGTTGTGTGTCGGGCTATGCCAAACTAAGGTAATCGGTTGCTGCGTGTAGCTTTACTTGTTTATTTACCGTACAGACATGACAGTAGTAGCTTGTCAATTCTCTTATCTAATTCTCCGCAAGAACACGATTAGTAAATTATTCTTTCAAGATTGAGTTTAGACTCCATCGACATGGTAACACTTGGAAGACAAATGATAAAACCGCATTTCCAAAAGCACTTTTTGTATTTTTTGGGCTGTTCTCGCTGCCCCATTTCCTCTGCTGGCTAAATGAACAAAGCAATGAAATGAAGGCAAAGCAGCAGCTAATTATCATAGCCAAGCTGCTCAACAGTCCACATCCTAAAATGTCTGTTGAGCCCCCGATGAAAACAAGCCAACAGTATTAATGTAACTTGGTTGAAAACTGGTCTTTCATGGCGGCATAATGGTTTCTTTCAAAAGCAATTACTGGGTACATTTCCTCCGCCTGCGTGGCTGAATAATTATTCAGCGGCAGTATCAAAAAAGAAAGTCAGATGCAATACAATTCACTCCAGCAAGAATAGTTTACAAGATGTAAATATTTAAATAATTTTTCGGCTTTCAATTAGAGCATCTAAGTCTATAATTTACTGCATTTCATGGTTTTGGAAGCAGCTACACAAAGACAAATTAATTATCTGCTTGCTACCCTAAAACGAACTGTGCACATTTTTATCTGATATCTCACTGGGATGCTCAGGGTTGTTCTAATGTGCGCTTCGTTATTCATGAATGATAAATAATGCAACAAGTGTCACATACGGGTCAGATGCACTGCAGCATGTGTTTTAAGGGAAACATGAAGGTTTTTCACGCCGTGTGCATTTTTAATATAATGTAGCTCTCTGTTTTCAGCCTGCACAGAAAATGGGTTGCTGACCTTTTCTCGCTGATGTGAAAGTCAAATGGCCTTCTGCAAAGTATCAGACATAATGCCTCAAATGCACAAGTCTCTTCATAATGAACAATGCCCACATGTGGGAATGTGGTCTCAAATTTATGGAAAACCAAACACGCTAAAAGGTTTGGCTGTGCTTGTGTTGGATGGTGAAGTCTGTGATGAATGACAAGAGAATCGTGATGTTTTCGCCAGCTTGTAACCACCCAGGTGTGGGGGAGAGAAAAAATGTCTGTCATCCTCTGTTTATTTTGAGATTTGTTACTGATTCTGGTCTCATTTTTGTCAGGTAGCGAGCCAATCTGGTGTGCTGTTTTGTTACAGCCATACGCTTTGCAAGTCAGTGGTGCTTAATTAGTTGTATCATTTTTTGTCTTCATGCTGAAACGTTTCAAAAGTCTGGTTTGTTTTGAATTTGTGTTTTAAATGTTCCTTCCAAAGCGGTCTAAGAATAAATGTGATGATTTATTAGGGGCTCTTTGGAAACTTGGAACTTTGTGGTGCTTCAGCCGGAGAAGAAACCCTTGCTGAAGGGCCAAAAAGATGGATTTACTGACATAGTTGGGAATACTTACTATGATAATATTCATGCACCATTTTTCTGCCTCACAGTGATTTTATTATTCATAAGTGTATACTCTGTGATGTAGATGACACTAGATGTAAAAGGTTGGTATGAATAAAAGGGATGCATTTGCGATAGAGAGCTATAAAATCAAACTGATATTAAAATATTGCTACTCTCCCTTGCCAGACGAATTCAACACTTCAGAAAAAATAGTCTTATTTATTATGACTGTGAACATAAACCCCCCAAATATTCATTCAATAAATAACAGAATTTCTGTCTGGATTGCGTTCAATGACAATAGCGCTGCTCAGACTTTGTGGAACATAACAAGGGTGGATGATTGTGACAAGAATGACAGTCTACAGTCATGCTAGCAGCTCTGTGAGGTTGGTGGTGCTTTGAGCTAAATGCTAATGTCAGCATGCTAACATGCATAATGGTGGCAACGCTACCACATTAACGCTAAGAAAGTATAATGTTTGCCATATTCATTATTTTAGTTTTCGAGGCAACCGTCCGACGCGCAGGCCTCCGCGTCGACCATTAACTCCTGTTTATTGACACCTCGTTGGGCATTATCCCTTTACTTAATGTATAAGGGCAAATGGACATGCATTTGCAGAGGCTGTTACGCAAGGTGCTGACCTGTTAATCAGGACCTACAGTATGCAGTGCTTCCAATCCAAAGGGCCCTTTGCTTAGCCAATCACACACATTCAGTTCAGTATCTTGCCTAAGGATATTTCCAAGTGCAACCGGGTGGATCCGGGTATTAAACCACTGAACTTCCAATTAGTGGATGTCTCACTTTACCTCCTGAGCCACAGCAGCCACCATGTAATGGTTTATTATACATCAAAGTATCAAACAAAATAAAGTATTGAACTGATTACAGCCCTGGATGAAAGTCAGCGGATCAGCAAACGATTCACCCTGACAGGAAAAATGAATGTCAACATGTGTGTCAGGAGTGCACAGCTTTCAAGTTTAGACACATTGTAATGTTACTGTTGTCAGGTTTTTCAGTGCTCGGTGATGTGGAGGAGGCTGGAAACGTGTTCAACTCTCGATTTTTTTGTTGTTGATTTGGTCAGAACAATGTGCTTAGACCACACACGGGTTCAGTAAGAACATTGCCAAAGCACAGTTCCTGCGTTCTGATTACTGTCAACACCCCTCATCAACTTTTTTACGCTTTAACCAAGAAATACCATTTGGACGTTTTTCTGGCTGCCAAGCACGCTCTGCCTCAGAGACACATAAATACGAACGGTCTCTAAATGCAGCTGATCCTCTCACTAATATAGTCAGCACCCATCGAAGGCTAAACCCTGGCAGATCTCGGAGTGATGAAACAGGAAGATCTATTGCATCAGCTTATAGGGCCACTGTCTCCACTGTCATACCATGGCATGATGGATAAGCTCTTCTCAGCAATGAGAAACGGGTTCCACTTTTTCATGTTCATAACAAATGGAGCATCCTGCCCACCGGGAGCCTTTTAAGTGATAAGCTGCGTTTATTTCCCAAAAGCTTTTTCTTTCTTGGTACAAAGCCACGCACATCTGTTCAAGCTGATTACCAAAGCAGACCTGTTTCATGCGTTCCTGTTTTTTCCACCGCCATGTCGACCTTTGGGATTGTTTATTGAAAAAATTACGAGTGGTGAAAGGAGTCATCCAGGGAGAGGATGCATTAGATTAGACACAGATGGTGGAGCATCAAAATTGTGATGATGCTAGTGAAGTGCAGACAAGTGTGGAGCACACTGGCTGAGAACTTATATACAGTATTTGATTAATGTAAGGGGATGCATGCTGTAGACTGCAAACTGGGTGAGAGTGTAAGTCATGTTTGATTATAGTCAGGTCTGCGGGTTAAACTGGTATATTATACACAAGTGTGATGCTTTAAGAACATGCAAAAGAATTCAAAAATGCTTTTTTCTCTCTTGTGTAATTTGGCACTTATAACACACAAGCTGCAAGAAAAGGCTTCAAGTCGGGGTTGTTGTAGATTAAAAAGTGGGCAGCCTACGTGTCCGCTGGCTAAGCTGTACATAAGTAATAGATAACTTATAAAAAGCTGAGTAAACCCTGTTTGATTTCAAAACAGAGCCTAACACAGCCTTCATGTGCATTCACTCCCTGCGGCTGCCCCGCAGCACTGTCTCTCTGAGCTTACTGGTTCCACGTGATCCCCCCACATCCCACTCGCTGTCCGACAGTACTCATGACCTGTCATTTATTCCTGAAATACTTTATTGACTTTTATTGTTAGCTAGCAAGTCACGTTGTTTGAAATGCTGTGAAATTATATTTACTAGTTTGTCGACCGTACGCAATGTTATTGACTTTGAATCTTGCTAGCATAATCTTGGTTGTCAAGCCGAAGGGAGCGGGCTAGTTTAACTCTTGTTACTGAGTCATATCTAAGGTTTGTCCTCTTTACTGGAGTGGTGAGCAGTGGTTCCATTACCCAAGAACCATGTGGGATTGTAATGATTGTTTCAGTCAAACTCTTCAGTGTTACTCAGTGAAATTTAAAACTTAAAATTTTGATCACGAAACACTGATTTTGGGTGCTACTTCATACAACCCCACATCAAAAACCCCCAACTATCACTTTAAAGCATAAGTTGATTGACACCCTCATGGTGATGGAAAGTAAGGTGAAGTTCACAGCTTCACAGCTTCACAGCGTCACAGTGTGTAAATAATGTTTTTTCTTAAATCAGTTTGGGTTATTAGGGCTTCTGGAGACTTTTAATAATCTGGTTAATGCCAGATTAGCTGTGTCTCGGCATTGTATTTTTTTTTCTGCTTTTTTGAATTTAAATTAATTTAATTTCTTTTACATTTTTAAACAAGTCCCCATCTACTTCAGTTTCTTGGGAGAACTCTGCATTGTTGGATTGCTGGTAAATCTTCTGCGGTCTATGAAACCTTGCCCGACTTTCCATCAGCATGAGGCTGAATTATAAAATAATGACTGTACTTCCATTTTTGGGTCAATTTATCATTTAAATACCTTTAACCCAATCAACTGAAATAAGGTGGTTTCTCTTTTTTTTACCTTCTTCCTTCTTACAAACAGCAGTTCCAAAAACCACAACCACCCAGCAGCAACATTTGCCCTCCTGCCCTAAGCCCAGGCCAATCTTATATCTGACCAAAATTTGCCTCTGCGATACATGAACAAAAGCCGAGCATTTAAACAAGCTCTTAAGAACCATAAAGTTAATGTAATTGCGTTTAAGTATGATGCCTAAAGTGGAAAAGTCTTGTGATTAGAAGAGATGATTACATGGTGAAATCTCTAATTATCTCGTGTAAGGTCTGCACACCAGCAGCGATCCACTGCGGCTCAGCGCTGAGCATTAAAAAGAGCCCGTGCTTCTTAAGTTG
Organism: Diplodus sargus; assembly: GCA_903131615.1. NCBI lineage: Eukaryota > Metazoa > Chordata > Actinopteri > Spariformes > Sparidae > Diplodus > Diplodus sargus. The sequence goes on from CAEMYA010000008.1 coordinate 2,974,934, forward strand.
ACCAAAACAAAGCTCTTCAGATCTCTACCCTGGAAGTCTGCCTTGGCTCGCTTTGCTCACTTGTTGGATAATCTCGACTGTGATTGGATAATTTGTCCCGTGATAACCTCGGGCACATGTTCGAGGCCAACATGGTGGCAGGATAAATAGGGAAAATGGATGTCATAAACCCAACCTCGAAAAACAATATTTGAACAAATCTTGTAACATGTTGATTATTTACGAAAAAAAAAGAAAGAAAGAAAGAACTATATTTTGGCACACTTCACCTCAGTCTCGATTACATCTCCCTCTCCAACTCCCTCTTTTCCTCATCTGACACACGACACTCTCCTCCCCACTGAAGAAATCACGAGCGCACATGTGCCAAACGCAGAGGCGGCAGGCACTGCAGAATGTTGGTGTTTACCTTACAGATTTACACTATAATCTTTTCAACAAAATTCAAACCATTTGAGTTGGATCGTGAACAGAAGATGGTTTGGATCATGTTCTGTTGATTGCGATGTTTTGTTTTCGTAAAAGCAAACAGTATGGAAACATACCGCTCACATGCAGTCTCGGTGTTTATGGAACGAGGCCTGCGAGCTATTTCGGGCAGTCCTGAGTCTGTAGTCTCGTATAACATAGTGTTCCAACCAAGTCGCTGAACAACATTGACAAATTTGGCTTATTCTGCTTAACCCTGGAATGCACTGACAATGTTTATGTCCAGTGTGTACATTTTGAAAAAAAAAATGCTGCATGGTTAAAGGTGCAATATGTAAGATTTTAGTTGAAAACATGAAAAAAGAACAGCTTTGACATTATGGCATTTGTTATCTATCTATTATGCATTGTGTTAGATGTATCTACTGAAGTTGGCATGTCATCCAGCTAGCCCTAGCCCTAGGTGTCAGCTCTTAAATATTCCACCTTTAAGGTTAAGGAATGAATGTGGTTAACCAAATTAATTTTGCACTCCCCCAGATATTTTTGGTGTTATCAATCACAATGCTATCTTCTTCCCTCCAGATCTTCAATCTGGAGATTGCTGTTCGTGTCCTGTGTGACACAAAAATAAACATTAACAAGTATTGAAATTTAAAAAACAAAAAAAGGTAATGCACATTACTCACCCCTGGTATGTGACGTGATTAAGTCACCATACTTAAAACCAGCCACCAGTTTAAGTACCAAAACCTAATCAAACTGCAACTGTTGCACAACGTTAACCATGTGACAACCAGTCTAGTGCATCTATTGCTTGTGCTCTCTCATTGACATAAATGTACAATTGCGAGTTATTAGCAATCAGCCCATTCAGTTGTTTAGTTAGGACGTGGCAAGTTGATAATAATAATGAAGAGTGTCCTCATTAATATAGAGAGCATTCGTAGAAGGCTGAACCGAGTCAAACATACCTTTCGCATTATGGCGGTGAACTGCTCATTATTTTTCGCTTCCAGGCCTGCTGCCACACTGCTCACCTGAATGCCATTTTTGCTGCTGCCGTTCATAAAGATCATTTTCAGAAAACCTCACCTCTACCCCAGCATCCGCCTGTATTTTTGGCCTGCCTTCCCAAAGGGAGAAACCGTTTTGTCACTCCCCAATCGCTGCTGTGGGGAGCCAAACATCAACTCTTCCCTGATTTACATTCCATGTGAGTCTGCTGACTGAACCGGTGTAGTGTCAGTAGCTGTAAGGTGACAAAACTTGGGTGTGAACAAAAGGTCATCGCATTAATTCCTTCAACAAACAAGGAAAAGGGGAAGAGAAAACACGAGAAGTTTGGCTCGAACCTCCTTTCAGCAACTGTTATAACAACACCCTTAAGCAAGGCAGCGTAGCCTGCTCCCACAGTGGCACAATATAAAACCTTGTTGTTTGTTTTTTTCATCTCACCTGCGCCTTTTTGTTTAGCGAGTTGAGAATCACCAGCACCTTTTACATGTGGTCTCCTGCATTTTGAGCTAAAAGGGAAGTCTGCCCAATATGGCCCACAGATGTTCATTTGAAGGGTCATTTGCAGTTGATGTTGTATTAACACAAGTGTTTTAGTCGACCGGCCCAAAAGTGATTTATGATCTCTTGGGAATTCCAGGAAATTGTGGTGAGCGTTTAATTGCGGGGGAACATTTTTAGCTCCTCGCAGGTCACTGGACGTCGTTGTCCGGTCAGAGGTCTGGCAACCAGAGTCGCACTTGCAAAAAAAAAAAAAAAAAAGATTGTTGGACGCCTGTGACTCCACAGCTTTGATTTCTTGATTGATTAAATCTTAATTAATTGGACTGACTCATGGAGCTTTACTGAATTAACGACCAAGAACTCATTCAGTCTGAAGGACTATGAATCACACAGTAAATCATTCAGGAGGGAGGAAGAAGTGAAGTCTTTGAACCACGGACCAGTCCTGCCTCTGCACCACCTCCATCCTCCTCCACTATTTCCTCCAGGTGTCCATCACACAAAGAGCTGCTCTGTGAGTCAAACCACACCTAGGGTCATTACAAAGCAGCGCTCGCACAATGAAACTCTTTGTTCAGGTGCTGCATGTTTTGGTGCATTCAAAAGAAGTTCCAAAACAGCATCGCTCTAAAAACTCACGTTCCTGTAAATCCAACAGGCTCGGTCTCAGGTTCCGACACAATTCAATCTCTAAACAAAGTTTTGCTGCCATCACTTTGCACCTCCACCCCCTGACCAGCTGTCAGCTCAGACAAGATTTTCAATGTAAACTAGCAGAATATCTGCAAAAGGTTACAGCGCAATTCATCCTAACAAGAGCAAACACGCCGCCTTTTTGAAATCCAAGATGTTGAGGCGTGTGCGTGGTCCTGTATGATGACAGAGAGCCTAAAAAGAACCATCTTCGCTGCAGATTGCTGTTATTAAAACATCATGCTTCTTTTCTAGGGAGGTGGACAAGCTGAACGGGTCCCGCTGAGCTGCAAACAGTTGCTGCATGGTTTTAACTAACGGAGCCCTTTGGGTTGGAAGGAAATTTATGTATTTGCTGAACTGATTTTCCAACATACAAAGTCCGCAATTTGAGTCATGAAACATTAAATCAAAAAGTGTTCAGTTTAGGCCCGGCTGTCGGGACGTCTGAAACCAATCTGCTACTGTCAGACTCTTGCTTTGTGTGTTAAAATCCTGCCGAGTGGTTCAAAACAGAAAGCAGAACGTATTATTATTGTTGCACACACTCCGCAGGGGGAAAAACAGCCTGACTCATGCATTTCAAACGTCAACTTCATCCACCTGGCTCGACATCTCATCATTATTTAGCGATCAACAGTTTGATCAGCTCTTCTCTAAACAGAAGGCAATAATGGAGTTTTAACACGAGCCATATCTGACCTCTGACGTCGCCGACTGAGAAACAGGCAATTTATCTGTTAGTTTTGCAAATGGAGAGGAAATGCACTTCCACGCGTGTGACCAGCAATGATTTGGCTTCACATGCCCCTGGGAAGGTTGAATTCATCTGAATCTCCTTCATTAATATACCGAACACGCGCATCTGCTTGGACAAACAGCCAGTCGCTGGAGACGAGATGTAAATCTGATTCATTTGTTTCTTTTACTAACATCACATTCTAAATGAAATTGTGGCTGCACTGTCCTGTTACTCAGTCAGGTCCCATTGTAAGCATGGTGCTAAATTAACATCCCCAGTGGTCGTAAACGATGTGACAAATGAAATGTCATACTTTTATTATCACTGTCCTTGCTAAGATGAGTCTCATCAGCAGCGAGTGAAACGCTCCCATATCAGAGCGCCTTAATGTCGACTGGTGAGAAACAGCGTAAAACTGTTTTATTTGTTAAAAGTGCCAGAGCACAGTGTCTCCTGTGATGCATGTTGCAGCACACATTCACATTAGCCAAAATATGTCGCATTCAATCCAGTGAAAACGCAGCATTTGTACATAAAAGTACAACAGACAAACAACACAGTCTGGGATGTTTTATTTACGCTGACATGAAAGGAGTTTTCATTTGTCTTCTGTGGGTGTTTTTATGTGAACATGAATCTGAATCTCAATCAGTTTTTATGAGTGCCTATGGTTTGCATGTTACACGTTTTATTGTAAGTGTGTCATGCAGTGTGGGACTTGCCCCGCCTCGGTCTCGGTCTTGTCTCGCTCTCAACACACTCTGGACTTGGTCTTGGTTTACTGGGGTTAGGAACAGATCATGTTTGGGGAATTTCCGATCTTCTCTTTGAAAATATCCAATGATTTCATGCTTAAAAAATGAAAAAAACCTACTTGAACCCATCTTGTTGTTGTTGTTATTGTTCACTATCCCCTCCTCTTCACATGAAAGACATATTCACATCTTATCTTAGCCAATAAAATGTCAGTCATTGTATGAAGTGTACACATTTTGATGTGCCCATGATTTGCAGGGAAGCATAACCCCAAACTTTTCTTTTAGTGAGTGGGCTGTTTGGGTTGTCCGTGTAAGCAACATTTTTTTTTTTGACCCCCCCAAAATAATTGCAACCTCTGGAGGCTGTAGTCATTATGAAAGTCTGCGTATAGAGGATGTTCTGGTGGATGGGTGGGGTCACAAACAACCCGATTTTCACTCAGGGGACCACTGTTCGTGTCCGTGAAACCAAAAGATATACCACATTTGCACTTGTGTTGGACACTAAGAAAGCCCTCATATAAAAGCCTGTTATTCTCCATGCACGTCAAAAGATGAACAAACGATTCATAAAAATGAAACCCAAACTGAAATGCGCCCAAAAGTAAATGCTGAAGTCTCCAAGACAGCAACTGAATAGAGAGTTGTGGGGGGGGAGCTGGTCACGGTCCTGCACACATTCACCAAGACTTAGACTCTCATCATAAAAAGCCCTCAAAGCCCAGTAAATCACTGTGGTTCGAGCTAATGAAGAAATATGACTGGTTTAAAAGTGACAGCCTAATGGCTGCGATAGTAAGCAGTTAAACCACCAGTCGTCTCAGTTCCATTTTATACTCAGTTTTAAGTGAATATCATTTGCCAAATATATAAACATCTTTTGATTGCTTCCAGAGCTCTGCTTTGCTCTTCCCACTCTCCAACACAGCAAATCCACTCATCTGACGACTGATGCGATGAATGAAAAACGATTCGTGCTTGGTACCTCGAGGCTGGTGACAGAAAAATATGAAATTACTCCAAAGGGAAAAAAAAATAAAAAATGTTTAACTGATGTCCAACAACAGCAGAGCTATAAAGTTCCCACAAAACCAGTGGAGTCTGATATCAAATGAGGTGCTTTATTTTGAGAGAAACGACACATCAGCTCTGAAAAGGCTTTTTTTTCGGTCTTACACTCTTGCTGTAAATGCACAGCACCGACAGCCTTTTAGGTTTCGCTGCTGGTCTCCATCCACACTTTGTTTGGTTTTTCCTCTGTCTGCTTTGATACACAACAGAAGCAGCGGTGCGTGTTGTTTTGGGGATTTCTCCTCACTTGATGATGGTCGGGGGCCTCGGGCTATAGCTGCGTGGCTGTGGATGGCGGCGCTCTACACAATCAAAGGCATCAATTACAATCAGCCGTGTAATGGGGCTTTCTGCATTGTTTGAGAAAGAGCTTATTTGCAAAAAAAGTCACTGGCGTGAGAGGGAAGAAAGGCTTTTTTTTTTTTAAACCGTTTTCTTTTTTATACAGAAGACACATTTGCGTGTGAGTCCAGATCCTCCACACATGTGCATGAGGCTGCATTTAGGTTGCTTAAACAGATGAAAAACACAGACACGTCTTGGCAGACTCAATGAATTGAGATGCTGTCGTGTCTGTTAATTGTTTTAACAGCGCTGAACGTGTTTCAGCCGAATAAACACTTCATCATTGTAACAAACTTAAAGTAAGGCAGCAGTGCCTCATCGGCTTGAATTTCTGGCCTTGAATGGTTTGTGCATGTTTATATCTCTGATGGACCAGACCCAAAGGCCTTATCAAGAGTTTCTCACAGGAGCTGATGCCAACAGAAAGATTTTGATGGTCAAAACAAGTGCAGTGATTGATTTTTAGTACGGGTGGAATCTGTTGAGGTTGAAAAATCACAGTGAAAGTGCCCTCTAGGGTGCCCTTCCATTGGAGAAAACGTGATTAAGTGCCCTCTGGGGTGTCCTTCCAGGTCACTATAAATAAGTCATGGCTTTCTGCACGCTGGTGCTTCACTGCATACTGCTGGTGCCCTTCTTTTTTTTTGCCCCTGCACCCACAATCATCCTGAGTCCGCCACTGGTACCCAATAAACAGATAAACGTTGCATTTCATCAGAAGCCTTAATTAACGCTACATGTCAAAGGACGGTTTAGGGTTTTCTTGCGTATTCTCTCATTTCTGTAGTCGTGATTGTGTGATTAAAAAGAAAGAACATACTTTTTTTTTATCAGAATAAATTGGAGCTCAGTCAGGGACCACTGGTAGATATCCAAACCACAGCTTTGAGAGATTTTCCATCGGAAAACCATATCGGACCTGTCAGGGGGCCTCTGGGCTGGAGCCCCGTTGCTGAGCGTCCTGAAGCCTATTTGCAAATTACCCCCTTCACCAGAGTCGAGGGTAGAATAACACACAGCAGCCGGCCGTTCGTCCAAGACCCAGCTACCTGGGTCAGCCACCGTGGGGAGAAGAGATATGGGGCAGGACCGAGGGGGGTGTCAAACCTGGCTAACCAAACCCTACTGATACGAGACCTGTTGCTCCTTCCACGCTCGCCCGCCAGTGTCCCATTTCTGCTGTTGCTGGGTTTTTTTTTAAAGGAAGTGTCCAGAGTTGTTAGCAGCAGACTTTTTACTGGTTTTTGACATGAGGGTATAATAAAGCCGACTGTGGTGGACTTGAGCGCAGTGTCCGCGTTCTAGATTTGCATGATGGATGGCGGCGTTGGCTGAGTGGGACAGGTTGCCTGCTCTAATGGGTCTCTGAGGAACTTAATCAGCCGTTCCCACAGCGCGTGGATAAATAACAGGCTGGACATTTCTTTTAGGGTGGAGGGGCGCGGGCTGGCCGAGAAAAGAGCAGGCTGATGGCACTCCTGCAAAAAAATAGCAGGAGCTCCGTTCAGCAAGATAATGAGCCCAATGAAGAGTGAAGGCTGAGGAACTGAGACACACATTCTGAAAATACATCTTTCCAAAATCTTGTCAATCCGCATGCATTCACAGGGCATCTGAAATCTGTGGTGAAGCAAAGAGAAAGGTGTGCCGGTCTTTGGTCAAACCACACACCGTATTTAGACTCCAGACGGTAATATGTGAGTAAAACTCTGCTGCAAGATGGTCATTCTCAGTGGAAACTGGCCTGCGTGCAAAAAGCCCTCACTATAAATATCTACTTAACAAAGTGAAGTGCAACACTTCTAAAACAGCCAGACACACTTATCAAGGCTTCCATTCCTCATATACATGCTCTTATGGAGCGAGAGAACTACATTAACATGATTAGGAACAGGAGCAGAGCCGTGGCTACTTGAGGGAAATGGCAGCAGCTGTCAAGAAAAGTATCGACGGAGTGTTTGGAAATGATTCCGCAACAGATGGTTGGAAAACAGCAAAGGACGGAGACAGGGGCGGACAGCGTCCTCTGGCCGGCATGGCTAATGAAGTCACAGTCGCTAGCGATATCTGCAGTATGAGCTGATGAAGTGAGAAATGGTGCAAGTTGATTGACTTCCAGACGTATCATATATCAGTAGTTAATAAATAGTACATTTAAGTGATTTGAACTACTCCACCTGTGTAATAAAACACATGGGGGAACTATTAGCAATTTGACTGGAAGGGCACCCTAGAGGGCACTTCATCAGGTTTTATTTACCATAGGGGCATCCTAAGTGCACAAAATGTTGTTTTTTTTAACATGGGGGCACCAGGAGGATCGAGTGCCCCCCCGAACCCCCCTCAGTCCACCAGTGGGTAAAAGCATAGCTCGTCTGAGCCCTAAAATACTCAGTATTCAAAGCCATTACATTTTCTGTCCTCAAACTGAAATATATTAAGACAGCACAGCAAAGAACATATATGTAAAAACCAATACACACGCTGTATTTGAAAATGTCAGCAAATAAACCCATCTACTCAGGTCGTGTTAGTCTGTAGGTGATACTGTGTAACTGGGCTTTTTCTTCAGCGGGAGGTGAAATATGTAAGAAAAGCCAGAAACGACTCAAACGAAGATAAACTGTGAACTGCAGTCTGGTTGTAAACAGTAATTATTGTAAATACAAACACTTTGTAGAGGGTTTGACATATCTCTGTGTAATTTTCTCTCTGACAGTTTTCCGCAACAATAAGGCCGACAGACTCCAGCAGCTACTGTGTGTGAGGGGATTTCAATTTGAATCATAATTATTATCTCTCCTGACACACACTGCACCTTCGCTCCCTCTAGCTTCCAAAACTATCCCAACTATGATCTTTTTCTCTTTTTCTGTCTTTTTCAGTTTCTGCTGTTAATATCTAACCGTACTTGCCAACCTCGAGAACCTTAGCAACAGGGACGATATTGAGACCAAAGCCAGAGTATTTGTCTTTCAGGGACTTTGTTTCCTGGATTCTGGTGAATTTTAAAGAATGAAAATAAATACACTGCAACATGGGCGTTTTCTTATATCATTTTAGATTATTATTTGTATTTTCCAGAAAACAATGCTGAATAATTTGCCCCACTGGTGTAAACTTCTCAATCTCAAGTGTCAAGTAAAATTAATCATTTTTCATGAATGTATTTTTTCTTTTTTAAGTTTTATCCCCAGCCTCTCGATGATGATGGACATAGTGGGACCCACATGATTAACAGTAATATCAACATAGCAGATTATACAAAAAGCATGGCCCTTTCCTTTAAAACTTAACACAAGAAATGGGAATTGTTCTCTCCAGGACATCTGAAAATTGCCTGGTTTACAGGTTGTTATTACTACAAACACAGGTGCGAAGATTTGTCATAAACAAAGGAAAACAGGAGAATTATGACCCCTACGGGAAATCAGGGGAGGGCAATGAAAACAGGAAATGCGGGAGAGTTGGCCAGCATGCATCAAACAAGGAAGATCTCTCTCTATCCAGTCCAACATTAACCTTCATCTTCTGAGTGCAAGATTCAAAACACTACGTACACCTTAAAAAAATTGGCAGAAAAACACTAAGCATCTGACAATTGTAGAGCCATTGTTGCTTAACAAGTACTTTGTGTGCCGTGATCCAATGTAGCTATTACACATTTCGATATGAGACTCGTTGATGATACCCGAAGGACATCATTACCGAAAAGCTTTTCTGTAAATTCTACTCATTCTCCCTTCATGTTAGTGTTTCTTCTGCCCGACGCAGATGAGAGCCGGCATTCAGATATCAGTGTTATTTTGTAATGTTTGGCTGGCTGATCCATCAGAGCTGGAGGTTTATCCAGATTGTGGGAAAGATGAAAGACGGGCAGAACAGTGCCGTCTGTGTTCCATCAGCATGGCCACAGTGACCGGACACACGGGGAACCTGCCAGGATGTGGAGGCTCAAGTGTTGCATCATGAATTGCCTGCAACTGGTGCTGTAATGAGGTTCTGATGGAAAATTGGATGAGTCCAAAATAAAAAATAAAAAGCCAAAATCAGATTTGAGGTCCATATTTATGACTGATAGAACATGTGACATCTTCACTTCAGGTCAAATTTAGGTCAGTTAAACAACTAGGTATTGATTAAATTAGAAAAAAAATATCATTATTACTTATTACAACAGGTGAACATGAGATGTTGGTGTGGATCAGTTCAGTTCTGTCAGAAATACTTTGAGCTGACGGCAAATGGCAGTCAGACTTAGGCAGTATATTCCCCCTCGTGAAGACTCCCTGCTGCAACGACAGATCAGGACAATGGGAACCCATGACACATGATGAATGACATACACGTAATCCCTCAGTGGGTAATAAGTGGGAGTAAACACCATCCAAGGTACATACAAACAGAGCCAAGCTGAAGCAGGTGGAGGCTGGAGCGAAGGGGCCTCTGGCAACAGCAGCAGCTACAGTGAGTAAGGAAACATTTGCATCCAGGTCGGATGTGAGTGTGAAGACCTTAAATAGCCCCAAAATCACTCCAGTGAAATGTGATGGTTGAATTAAATGAAAGTGACTGCTTAGCACACTGACCAAGTCCTACTGAATCTGAATCACTCTTTGTGCTGTAGTTCGTGGCTCACTGCTGCCCTTGGATTGTTAGAGTTGTACAAGTTGCACACAACACCTTCCTTGCCCTCCTGCATTATCATCAGCTTAGGAATACCATCTGAAATAAGTTGCTCAAATAAGAAACACGCTTCAAGCACAGAGAGAGGGACTGGCATTATTAAAGCTGCTGTAAGTGATGTAAGTAAATTGAAATACATGTGAAATAGCTCTATATTCCAACAACTATCACTGTTACAGAGTGTTTGGTCTGTTACCCATGTCTCTTCTTCAGCTGCTCATTCAGTAAAAAAAATAATAAAACATTTTCAGGAATCCCTGCCCACCTTAGCCAATCAGGACAGAGATCTCAATAAAGAGGCGGTCCTGTCTGCTCATTTGGATGCCACGAAGGATGATCAAAAGCAGCTGTCTGGTTACTTTTATTCACATAAACTATTATGAAAATATATATTTCTGATTACTGAAATATATATTACTATTAATTACTGTCTTTCATTGTGCAACTCAAGAGGGGAACCGATGAGGAGGCAAGCATTAAGATCACATCAAACACTGAGGCTAACACACGGTTGGAGCTGGACAAGATCTCGGCATAGACATTCAAGGCACATGCCGAGGGGCCCGTTTGCCTCTAGGGAGCCAGAGGGGAAAAGAACTGCCCACTTTGAATAATGTTTCACATACTTATTTACATATTTACGGAAGCCCTAAACTGCCATGCATTCATACATTTTATTTCCTCCGTTTGCCCGAGATAACGAGTTAATTTCCTCCGTTTTCCCGAGATAACGAGATAATTTTCTTGAGATCTCGAGATAACAAAACTTTGTTTTCTCGTGATAACGAGTTAATTTCTTTTGCTTTCCCGAGATAACGGGATAATTTTTGTCGTGATCTCGAGATAACGAAACTTTGTTTTCCCGAGATAACGATATAATAAGGTGTGTGTGTGTGTGTGTGTGTGTGTGTGTGTGTGTGTGTAAATGAGTCAGTCAGTTAGTGTACGACTGTAAATAACCTTTAATGTGATAACTGTTAATAAGAACATCTTGTTTTCATTTAGTTAACTGATATTCTTTGAAGCCAGGTTCTTATTTCATTAATTATATTAGACACTACATGCGGGACTTTTATTTTGAAAGCGTCTCGCTGTGACCCGAGAACATCTGTGTTCCTGTGAATGGTGTGTGTGCGTGTTTGAAGTGTGCCTGCATGATTTTTGCTGAACGTGATGAAATGATTTACTGTGCACCTGGCTGATAAAGGGCACAAGCTCTAACGGTGTGTCCGAAGGTGTGTTCGAGTGTACAAGGTTCCTGTAATAAACACTTTGGACCATCAGTTAGAGAGTCTGACCATCATTCAGCGGGGATGCTACAACGACATCAGGCTCACTTAGATTGTGCCACCGATATAGCTGAAGCCTTGCTAACCGTCTTCTTAGATTACGCACATTAATGTGAATATTATCTATAATAGCAAGGCATAACGCTATGTCAGCCTGTGTCAGATTGATTGAAAATATATGTGACACGGTGATCGATATGCTCCTGCTCCTCTGACATTGCTACACTGAATGATGTTTCCTGCACTGATTTAATACACTACACTATCGTTTTGTTTTCTGGAGATCTCAAATTGATTATATCGTTATCTCGGGAAAACAAACTTTCGTTATCACGAGATCTCAAATTGATTATATCGTTATCTCGGGAAAACAAACTTTCGTTATCACGAGATCTCAAGAAAATTATCCCGTTATCTCGGGAAAACGGAGGAAATTAACTCGTTATCACGAGAAAACGGAGGAAATAAAATATATGAATGCATGGCCGTTTAGGGCTTCCGTACATATTCAACATTAGAATACTTTTAAAAATCTAAAAGATTCTCCAGTCTAAAACTTTATTTCAATGTAAAGATATGAATTTCGTTATCCTTAAATGTGTCTATGACCTTCCAATTGTGTACTATTACTGAAATATAAATTGATTAGTTAAAATATTTACATAACAAATTATATGCAAGTAATTATGATATAATAACAATCGCGTGGCATTTAAATAGTTGTGTTTGTTTACCAAATATCAAAATGTGCATATTGGAGAGGACCTTAAAAACATAGTCTAAACTTTAGGGTAATCTGTCCAATCCGGCCCTGGTTGGAGTGTTGTATTGGTTGCTGTCTAACTTTCTATTAACATACTGTCTGAATGAACCCTTGCATGCAGATATGTTAGGGGTGTGCATCTCTCCCACATGAGACGATTCGATACGCATCTAGATACATGGGCTACAATACGATTCAGTGACGATACATTTTAAATACAGAGCGATTTGGTGCGATTCAATGCGATGCAATTTGATACAATACGATGCAATCTGATACAGTTCTTAACATTTGTTTTATATAGACATTCATTTTCCATTATAAATTAAGCAATTCTATAAAAGTGGCACTGCTTAACTTATCGTGTCTCGAAAGCCATCACTCTCAACCACACTGTAAGGTCGTAAGTCTTTCCCAATAAATGCCTATAGATGCCGTGATTACCTTGGACCTGGCCGAGTTGTGGCTAAGTTGTGGCGGGAAAAAGTCTTTAATAGCCATGTTGTTGTCTTGCGTGTTCTTGCTTGTGCTAGCTGTAACTCTACTAACGTTAGCATCCACAGACTCCTCGTTGCCCGCGTAGTTTTCTCCATACCGTCTCAGCAGGTGAGTTTTCCGCGTTGTCGTGCCACCGCTGTACTTAATAGCTGTTCTACAGACCTTACATGGCCAGACTTTGTCAAATGTCCCTCCTTCTTATAAAATCCAAATCTCTTCCAAACTTTAGATTTCAGATTAGCTGGTGCATTGTAAACGATGTCGGAGTTGTCGGACAAGTTGTTGTTGTTCTTGTGGTTTCTCCCTCGGATATGCTAAGTTACTCTTGCGAGAATCTCGCATTGACCTTTACCCTTTTACGAAAGTTGAGAGACGCTCTGCAGAATTAGCACCAAAGCTTCCATCAACCAATACATAACTTTAGAATCGGGCCATCGACCGGTTAATGGTAAATTTAAATCGATACAGGGGTCTGAGTAACGATGTAGTTGCATCTTTAATGTTAAAAATGGTGACCGATTCATAATCGGTGAATCGTTACCCCCCCAAGGTATACTGTATTTGATGAGAGATGAAATATAATAACATTCCTGTCAACACAGCACAAAAATTAACCACATTTGTGAAGTTTAAAAACACAATCTGTTCACCAGCACTGTTGCTCAAACTATTGAGGACTTCTGTTATGGCTGTCAGTGTGTGTTAAATCACATGGAATGAACTCTCTGTAGGTCTATCAGTCTATTGCACGACATTGATCTTCTGACGGCAGCAAATGCTGCCCAAAGGCGCTCTAAGCCCGCACTGGATCGCACACTACCTACCTATAAATATTGTCCTTACCCCCCCCGAGCACGCTTGCAGTCCATGTGATGGTCTGAGTGGAAATCCAGCTGTCTGGAGACGAGCCCGTTGTTTTGACAGTATACTGCTGGATCTTCGCATCTTGTCTCTGGAACTAATCGATCCCGACGCAGCGATGCGCACAGGGCCACCTGCCTCCTCTCTGGCTACCACACACACACATATGCCATATGCACACCCACGCAGGAACATAATTCTACACAGGCATCCAGCTCAGAGAATATGCAGTCCCACTTCTCCACATCACTGAAGGCAGAGGGAAGACAAAGTACCCTCTATCAGTGTGGATGTAATAAAAAAAAACCAAAAAAAACCCCTGAGACGTGTAGGACCCGGCTGCTGAAAAAACACACAAAGTAGTGTGTCTAGAAGGTCTTAAGGGTTCGGCTGATATTAGCGCTCTGTAAATCCTCGAGGGTGGCCATTTGGGGGATACGAGGGTCTGGGTATTGTCTCTGACTCCTTTTTCATCCTGACATTGCACACCTGCCCGTAAGATCGCATGCACATGTATGTGTATGTATGTGTGTGTCTTAACTGTGGTGGCTGGTGTATGTGGGAATAAAGTCCAAACAAGGAAAAAAGAAAAAGAAAAGAAAGGAAACAGTCTTTCGCCAACAATTAGTCAGAACCCATAATTGGTTCTGGAGGCGTCCAACATGTCTGCACTGACATTGAGGTGAGCTTTGGCACTGGAACCGCGAACCTCGGGTTCTGGGAATCACACGCATCAGCAACTTCAGCTTCAAACTTTTCAGAGGACATTTTCCAAACGCATATTACACTATGTACACTTGTCAGGAAGCTGGTGTGAAGGCTAAAAACCAAATATAGCGTGCGGCAGTGTTGAGGGGAAGATTTATGGCGTAGATGACAGGAGAACCACCCAATGTGTTCATTTCCTGCTGTGTGCCAGAACACACACACACACACACACACACACACACACACACACACACACACACACACACACACACACACACACACTAATTTCAATGATAATATCAAAACTTATTCCACTGAATACATGTTCATGCCATTTGATGAATGTGTTCTCATTTTAACAGGACTGCACTTGTGGTCACGTTTCATGGGGACTGAGAGTTTGGATTGTGATAAGCCTTTATTATGACTCTTTAATATTAGTTTTAGAATATATAAAAGGAGTTTCCCAAACTATGTGAGGAGAATTTTCAGTACATATCTCTCTTCAGTAGGATCTAATGTGAAGAACAGGAAATGTCACGTTGCACTTCTGGTAACGCCCTGTCCATCATTGGTCGTGAGCCCTTTTCGCACATGCGCCACTACCCGGAAATCATCCATATATTATAAGGAGGAGCTGTATGTGTGACTGGAAATGTGTGAGCATTTGGCCTAGACTCCACCCTGCCATTTCCAGCTAGCACAAAGTCAGACTGGGTTTATGTGTGAACAGAGCAGGTCATTTTCTGGATAATTCACAGCGAGCAGTGGATGTGTTGAAGACGCTGCATGTGACCTTTGGGATCTTTTCTGCTTGCCTGTGTATTGCTTCCCACTGTTTTGGTGGTATAACTGATTCTTAATGCTAAGTTAAGCAGCGTGCTCTTAGGTAGTCATATTACTACTATCTTCTTTGGTTTGGCGGGCTGGTAGTGAGTGGGGCTTGACAATTAACCCAGTGGCCCAGGTGTGATGAAGGCTTCTAAACAGTGATTGGTGTGGATTTCGGTGCTGGACCGCTGTGAACGACCGCAAGAGACTTGATACCAGAGCAACTGTTGTCTTTGGCTGTAAAGGCAGAGAAAGTGAAATCGTTTTTGGACCAACCTCTAATAATAATAATAAAAGAAAATGTAAATGAGAAAACTGTATTGGCATTGCCTGGACTAGCGGCTCATAAACTGCCCACCAGCCTGTTCTTACTTCTACATGTTTCTTAAGTAAGGGAATGCCCTCAACACCAATCATACGCTTAACAATCAAAATACATGTATCACTGATATGAAGGGAAAAACAGAATCTTTACACAGATTCTGCCCTCATCCCAAAACCAAACATAGTATTTTCAGTGGATGAGAGAGCGTCTTATTCGGACAGTCTCCTGTTATCTCCAGTTTCAGGGCTGATTTGTAAAAATGGCTTTAGTCACTAGTCACCACTTTGGAAGCAGCAATATGTGCACAGCATTTGGCTCCTAGGCAAATTTGCCTACGGGGACAATAAAGTATATCATACAATATTGTATATTCTGTTTTACGGATTGGTCACTCACAAATAAACAAGAGCTTACAGCCATGCTAGCTACTAGTTTGTCACATACGTTTTTGTTTTTTTAGCTAAATGCTAACATCAGCATGCCAACATGCGCACAATGACAAGCTATGCTAAGCTGTGCTATGCTGTTTATTGTGTTGGTGGAGCATGTTAGCATGCAATAAACAAAAGCTTTGGTTGGATAGAATTGAGACATGCTGAACAAATTAGAAATTTGTCCAAATGATGGCACTAGATGAAATGTCAGGGGATCACTGAAGTTATTAGGATTCATCCAGAGGGGAACGTAAATGTTTGAACTTAAGTTCTCTTAAAACCTTCAAACGTCAACCTCATGGT
Organism: Diplodus sargus; assembly: GCA_903131615.1. Taxonomy (NCBI): domain Eukaryota; kingdom Metazoa; phylum Chordata; class Actinopteri; order Spariformes; family Sparidae; genus Diplodus; species Diplodus sargus. Next base: position 2,991,191 of record CAEMYA010000008.1, read on the forward strand.
CGCGCTGGACTCAAATCCAGTGATCACCAAAGTCATTATGATTCATCCTCTCAGCAAACAGTATTCATGGTACTTGAAGTCTGGTCAAAATGTGTAATCACAGGCCAATATTTCTATGCTTTTTGGACACTAACTTAATTAGCTGAATTTCCCACCATGTTCTGAGCTCAGGGTGTGGAGATTTCCTGAATAAAACTGTCAAGCGAAATGCTTTAAGCACATTGAAATGACCTCACATTACATCTTATTTTGATAGTGGTGTGAACGGCTGACGCAAAACTGTCTACACGTGTTCCATTTGAAACAATAACTCCAAAGTAGAGCATGGCTTACGAATCTATTACCGTATATTTACCTACAACATACTGAGATATTTGACTCAGGAATCCCCTGCGTTGTGAACTGCGCCGCGCTTTAATGAGCACTTAGTGTTTAAAAGTCGTAGCTTCTGTTACGCCGGGCTACAGTAGCAGATATTGCACAGTAACATCACACCAAAGAAAGACAATTTCCTTTCTGGACATCAAAACACTTCAATAATATGAAGCAGAGTCTCATCTTAATGCTTCTTCTGTCAAGTAATAACAATGGATATTGGGTCCAGAGGAGAAGACTTGTCAGCGTCACGCACAGCCGTCCACTCTAAAGAAGCTGGCCGGCTGCTGCGAGCGCTCCGGCTCAGGCACTTTAGATCAAAGTGCTGATAGTTCATCAGCACATACCACAACATATTTGCTTGATATCAGCTGGCAGATTTGCTAGATCACAGCCTTATAAGATAAATTCCTTTCTCCCAGCTTGAACTCTTCTGGATGATATAAAGCAATGAAGTTTCTTTGGATTTCCTTGGGTGCAGGGTATCCAGGGTTTATATAATGCCAAGAGTGAAATGTGAATATTTTCACTTAAGAACAGGAAATCAAGTGTTGTTTCCAGAAGTAGAGAATATTTTTGTCTCAATTTACTTAACAAATTCAACAATCTTCTCCCATGTCATTTTTAAAGAAATATACTGACTTGAATCAGTATTACTCAGGTTATGATGTCATCTAACATCAATTTGTAATTCTTCAGATGATTTACAGGCTTTCTGTTTCACATAAATGACATAGTGTCAATGGGAAAGGATCCTTAACTTGGATTATCATTACCGCTCTCATTCAAGCCGTGCAGTACTAATAACAACTGGCAAAATGACATGCTTGCATAAACACTCTCAAGGCAAATGAGGACACGAGAGCCCAGAAACACCACTGTTTGTTTAAAGGCCACTGACACTGAGATCCAAATAAACTAATAAGCTCAACGTGTATCCGCTTAGTTCATTCTAGGAAAGCTCGCATGAGTGTTATGGCTGCATATTATAGCTAGATTTGTGCATATAATTTGAACAGTATGTGGTGTTGCTGCATCATCCCATTTTGTTCTATTTACTATATAGAAAAAAAAAATCTTCTAGAACAGGGCGAAGACAAAACTGCCCCAACTTTTCAGTGTTGCAGTTCTGCTCAACTCATGTTTGATGCATTGTCTTAAAAGTGAAGCCAACCTCTGTTTACATTCTCCCCATGAATTTATGGCCTCAGTCGCTAGTTTAAAGTCTTCTTCAATAAATCATGACGCTCATTTTGTAAATTATGGTGCCATTTGAAGTAAAATGGATGACAAAGTGGATTATGCTTCAGGGTGGGACTACCTTGTGGCTGACAAGATGCGACAAAGACATGTCCTCTAGTTCTATAGAACATCCTCCCCGACTCCACACTCGTGACCAAATGTCCAAACGCCAGATCTAGTCCACACACCTATGGGTGGCATCATAGTGTGTTTGACCTGAATGTTGTAAGGTGTGTAAGGCCCCGCTTAGCTAAAGTGGTGATTTGAGCTGAAAGCAAACGTCTAAAATCTTCACAATGGAAGGTAGTGGTTACCACTTTCAACATATCAGTTTAGCGTGTTAGCTAACATTACACAGACTGAGACTGAGTAATGTCCTTAGTCTTGCAGCTATTTGGTCCCAAACCAGAGTATTGGACTGACTGAAGTTTTGACACATTGATAGAACTACATAAACAAACTGATTACTGAGGGGGACATGAATGTATTTTTACAAATTCCATGACAATCTATCCAATCGTTGTGAGACATTTCACTCAAAACTGCAAAAGTGAGCCTTCCAGTGCTTGAGGAAAAGTCGTTAGGGTATATGATCTTGGACAACGGATGTCTGCACGAATTTGTGCCAATCGATCTAGTAAATGTTGAGATATTTTACAGGTTAAGTTAAACTGTCACATTCTGGTGGGACTAGAGGAGAGGTCAGGGAATCATCCAAGTTATTATGATTCATGCTCTGGGGACCAAAAATCTCCGAACAAAATTGGAACTCTGGTGGTTGCTGAGATACTTCACAACATTACCACCCGTTGAGGGTCGGCACTTGCATTTCTAGAATTGTTTGAGACAGGGCATTGACTGACAAATTGCCTGTACAAACTCTTACTTGAAATAGTCTGTACGCTGCTACTGCTGCAACTGCTGTCTGATTGCCAAGACAGCGGTATGTCAAAGATTCTTATGGGGAAAATAACCCAAATGCCTCCCGAGGCCCGCAGCCAAAAGTCGAAAGCACATTTGTGGCGTGATTCCGCGGCCCAACAAACCAGCAAGCCTCACTATTTCATTATTTGTCAAGATAAGTGAGGCGCACCTGTGTTATGAGAGGAAGATTCAAACTGGACCGGACAGTGCAGGAAGCCTACGCGCATTCCAGTCCAATAAGGAAAAGCCGGGCACCATGGTGAGCGACGATCATGGGAGCGGAGCTTCCATGTAGACATGTGAGAAACATCACAAGGCAGACTGCCTCGCTCACAGGGAAGGGCCTTTTGCCTGTCAGCGGGGTCTGAATTGTGGGGGCGGCTGTATTCCAAGCACACCGGCCATATGTAGACGCTGCGCTACCCCTTCCATATGGAAATGTTTTACATGTCTTCTTTGTTGTTCAGACTTCAAAGCGGAGGAGATCCATTTGAGTTGATTTTATGACACATTTTAGCAAATTTGCAGGGGGGAATTTTAAATGCCTTGTAAAACCTGTTCCACAGCGTGCAGGACCACCCCATTAAGCCCGCCATCCCACGTGAATATGAAGGAAATCTGACTCAGAACTGTACTTGCACTTGCTGCAGGGAAGGAAATGGCAGCAAATGGTAAACTCCATAAATGAATGTGCACAGGACGCGACACAAAAGCAGAAACACCATAAATTTATTGTGGAAAAGAAAGCAACATCGGGAAGAAAAAAGTCTATCCTGGCACATTGTTCATCTTTTCTTTATATTACAAAAAGGAGAGAAAGGCTACAAATCTCGATAATTTATACAAATACAACAGCTTTCAAAAATAAATCTTTAATTTAGTAAACGCTCTGTGAACACGATTCTGCAACAACCCACCGCTTGAGATCCCTGAGCAGAGACACAGAGTGAAACGCTTGTTTTTTGATTTTTTTTGTTGTTTTTTTTTGTTTGATTTTCTTTTACATCTTCACTCAAGCAGTAACGATTATCAGTGTTCGTCTATAAACACTTTATATACACACAGAGAAATGATAAACGCTGCTTGACTGTGGGGTGTGTGAGGGGCGTGTGGGGCGGGGAATGAGATGTGAGTGTTTTTTTAGTGAGCGCGTCACCAGTGTCGACACCGCTGTGACTGCAACACGTGACTAATATATTCATAAAGTTAAATTTATAAAGTTTTTTTTATTCTGCGTTGTAGACGTTGCTCTGTATTATATTTGTAAGGGGGCCAAGCGACTGCGTCAGGACATCACGCCTGCTAACTTCCTTCGTTTAACATGTAAAACAAACACAGTGCCAGCTGGTTCCGTTTGCTCGGCTAACACAAAGCAATAACTTTACAATGTATAAACTCAGGACACAGACAGCTCAGGAGGTTTTTTGTGGCCAATAACAACCAAATGATGACAAACACTGTACATATTCTTACTCCGGGAGGGGGGGGAGGGTGCCGTTTCACTTACTGTATGCTGACAACAACAAGCAAACAAATAGACAAGTAGATGTTAATTACACAGAATATATACAAAATGAGACCTTAAGATTGAGCTTTGACAATATTGGAAATACTTCATGTGAGGAACCAAACTCAGCCCAGAATCTGAGCTTCCACTTTAAGTCTGGCGGCTTTTATTTTCTTTTTGCTGCATGACTTCTTTTTCTGTATACTGTACACAATGTAGGTATATATTAGGATTCATTTATACAAACACAATGAAATTAGTTCTATTCCAATAAAAACAATAGGCATTAAAACATTTTCCCTCAGACGTGCTGTGTCTGTGCATTGTTCTGTGATGAAAAAAAGGTGTGCATCGGCATAGCTTTTGTATTTGGTTATAGAAGAGTTGTCATCTGTTTTGACTCCACGCGCTCGTTGGGGGAAACGTACAAACGCGCGGGGAGAAGCTGTCACCAGATCCACCGTACCTGCCTCTGTGTCGCCTGTGACTTCCACGGGAAGATAGATTAATATTTCCATGTGTAGCTTCTCGCTGCGTCTTTGCCAGCGCCGAACAAGAAGCAGAAGTGGTAAAAAACGCCACCTGCATGCTACTTTACACTGCCGAAGAAGATTCACACCTTCTATTCTAAGGCATTACTATGTGAAAGGAGGCCCATTTCCTTTGCTTTTGAGGTCTCTTGCCAATACATACTGTGTTTGGCAAAATCCAGCCTTCAGAGAGCTTTCGAGAGGCTACTGTTGTGCTGCGACGGCTGCCAGATTAAATTCCCTTTTTTTTCAAGTTTTTCACCAATTATCAGGACATCTGCTGTTTGCAACGATGGCGCTAATTTTCATGTCTTCATTATGAAGTGTGTGTAATCTCATTAGCAAGACAAAATGACCCATTGAGGATGTGCACGGAGAATTAAGTGATTTAAACTTGATTACATTGGTGATCCTTGATGATATCGAATTCTTCTTCATATTGCCTTAATTTCTTCATTATCTGATCAAACCAAGAATTTGATTAAATGATGACGGAAAATCCCCTCAGCGCAGCGCTCTGAGATTATTTTCTTTCTTTTTCTATTTCATCTCACACCGCTCAGGGAGAAATGTCGCCGCTTTGAACTACAACAGTGTGTTTATTAAACCCTAATTCATCACAAATGTTGAAGGATGTACCTAACTCGCTTCAAGTTCAAGTGCTCTAGTAATAGAATAAAAAAAATAATAAAAAAAAGAAGACCAAATAAAGCGTGGTTCCTGTGAGAGCACTAAGTTTCAAGAAAGTTCTAAAGAGTCCAAATACCATGTAGCGCCTGCCAAACTGTGAGCAATGCTTTAGAGAAAAGCTGCTGGCCTGAGGTGTATGCAGAGCTCAGGAGTTATTAGGAGGGCCTGAGCGGCACAGTCACGGCCTCTCTGAGCAAACATCCTCCCTGAGTCTCTCTTCCATCTCTCCTGGATGACAAGAGTGAACGTGGAGCTCGTAGGCCGTCCTCTCCCCCAGGTCTGGCGTGCAGATGGCAGGCAGGGGGGCGGGCAGGGTTGAGCTCAGGGGCTCGTGGTCCTCAGGCCCTGTTTCTCCATGATGTTCCACAGCTTGCGCAGGTTGGACTGGGTGATGGTGTCATCCGGTTTCAGATGAAGCGCTCGGAGGTAATTGGCTTCGGCTTCTTGCAGCTTCCCGTTGAGGTGGAGGATCGCCCCCAGGTTCATCAAGGCTGCAGGATACTGAAAGCCAAAAAATAGAGGATATCTCAATCAGTTCAGGATCAGATCAGATTCATGCACCGGTATGACCGGGTGGCTTAAAGTGGTCGGTCCAAGAATAGCAACACACGACTTCACCCTGTTATTGAGAAGCAATGAGTGGCAAGAGAGCGATTCAGCTGCTGAGACAAGAGTGAGCTGACATACAGTACAGGCAATAACAGTTGTTTACTCACCACCAAATGTTTGTTTACACTAAGGATTGTTTTTGATAAAAAATGTACAACTTCAGAGGCCATGTGTGGATATTTGGTGAGATGAATAATGCAAATGAACACTGGGGGAATACATAATTTAGCAAGGAATGGAACGTGACCAGAAATGTTTTATATGTCGGCCACATTCAAACTTTGAACAGATTTCGGTCTTATTTCTGTAAAATCTAGTATAAAACCAAGGAAAATGTCAGGCTGAATGACTACATAAAGCTATAGGAAAAACAATTATTTTGACACCGTAAAAGAGCATCTGGTCATCTTGCGAGGCTTTAAAGCAGAGCCCAACATGCTATCGGTTCCTGGTTTTCAGATTACCCAGACTGTGTTTGGTGTTTGGTTACCATGCTGCTTTTCCGTGTCCCTGTGTCTTGTCATGTCAGAGGGAACAACCACCACTTTGAAGTGAGCCCGCATGAATGAACTGTATAATCCTCCTGGTGCCGAGGGGCAAAATCGTCATCAGTGTAATGGGGGGGAAGAAATGGGTGCATGAGTCACGATGAGGACGTAAGTACAGAAAAGTGTCCGGGTTGCAATCACAGCAAGACCATGAAGTATCGAGGCCAAGGGAGGGACCACATCTGATCTCCATTTGAGTTGAAAGTGTGGAAAAGATGTCTAATCCTGCAGCGAAGCTACTGTTTTACTGCTTCAGACCATTGTAATTTATGTAATTGAATCTCCGAGGAAACAAGGAATGTTCAAATAAAACAGTCTCAGAGAAAATGGCCAATCATGTGCTTTAACTGCACTGTTTATGACCTGTTGTCCCGTAATTAACACTTGATTCACTGTGATCATAGAGAATGAGACATGATTATGGCAATTTAACATTTACTGATTTGTTGAACCATAAGCCTTATTTTTTTTTTTTTCTCATGACGTATTGAAAGGTCCAACATGCAGTTTTGGGGAAGAAATTTTAATTGGAAGAGGCAGATCGTCATTGACTGAATTGTCTTCGTCTTTTTGTTTTCATGACTGATAAAACACACTGATCTTAAAGGACAGCACCGTTTCTTTATGCTTAACTCGGTTTATATTTGTGGGCCCCTGCAATCTCTCTATCTTTAAAAAGTGTTCTGGGGACTTTATTTTCCTCTGGGAACAGCTTCTTCAGTTATGGAAAAAAAAAATATTTCTGTGTGTGTGTACTACTGAAACTATGTAGTTTGCAAAACTACATAGTGTCCCTTTTAATAATAACTAATCAAGGATTATTAAAAGAAATGTAAAAAGACAGCGAGTGCTTCCTAAAAATAAAAAATGCTTACAAAAGGATTTAAAAAGCCCTTTTCACGCACTACACAGTTCATAAATAAAGTTTTTGATCCAATTTGGTCAATGGTTTTATCTTAAATACGCATTCAATGATCACCTTACACACTATAAAATGTAAATTATGCTTTTGAACAAAAGGGCAAGCGACCACAGATGACTTTTTGAACCTAAACACTTGCCGTATATCTATTAAAGTGAGTCTGAAGTTCATACTTTGCATTTTCACAGTTTAGTTATCCATGCACAGAGAGTGTTTACCAAGCGCAACTGCTCCCCCGATCGTTCAGCCATTTATCTTGCTTTGTCCACGCTCTCGGCTGTGTGAACTGCCCTCCTTTCCTCGGCTGTTCCACCCTCGTCTACCACACTCACAAAACTCTCAAAACATCTCGCTGTTTTTCCAGTGTCAGGGTTGGATGAGTGATACCCCATGCATGAGAATTTCAATGGGAACAATATGTCTGATTGTGCTGCTTTTCTCACAGGCAGAATAAAATTGATGAATAAATCAAAGAGACTCTGGAACAATCCTGATGTCCCTTAGAGAGGAGCCAGTTTTCCCTCAACACATATAAAGTTTGCAACAGAAGCCCTGGGCCAAAGTAAAGGCTGGCATGACCATCACTTCTACTGCTGCTAACCGACCCCAAAAAGGGCAGCATTAACGTTACTCGACACCAACGCACCACACTCCCTGCATATTGTGCAATTAGATTAATCCCCAAGCAAAATAACATTTTCTCTCTGTCTTTCAATTATTGCTCACAGGAGCAGCCAGAGTTTTTGACTTTAATGGTTGGGGTAATTCTGAGGCTGTTGGCGCAGTAAATTACCTTCAGTTTGACCCGCCATTTTAAGGTCGAACCACAAAATAACGCTGGGGGATCAATTTGCAAGTTAGGGATTTTTACAACTCAGAATAATGCAAGCCAAAATCTAACTGTTTATACATATGGACATAGTTGGAAGTGACAGTGAAGGGGCCCACACATAAATCATGTATCAACAACATGTAGGTGACAAGTAGGTGTATATTGGCAAATAAGTGTTAATGCTATTAGCCGTTGGTGATGATCCAGGCTTAGTGATTTGCTATTATCCCTTAGCCTCAGTCGAAGGCATTAAGTTGGTTTTCAGGAGAGTGTGTGTGAAAATGTTTGCCAAAAAACCCCAATCACTACAATGAACTACTTACTGCATAGATTGCCATCAGTTCTATAATCTGAACAGTTTAATTAGTATTTTTGTAGTAGTGTCTAAAGTCCTCAAAAGCTGCAGGCAACCGCAGCAATCACCATGAATGCAGGGTGGCTCGTGTGTTGCCTGAGAGACAAAATACAGGGCAAAAAACATCTGCCTAACCTTAACCCCAATCCTAAACTAAATAAGACAATAATACATTTATGTTCTATTTTCAGAATCCAAGAAAATATATAATTTTATTCAAGGTGACACTGTGCTTCTATTGGTCATTTGTCTTAAGGGGAAAAACCAGTCGATACGTCAGAGGGTGAGGAAGTATGTCGGCAAACATGACTAAATATAATGTAAATAAAACTTGAATACATTACTTCATCATTGGCAATGGTGATTGTTTATTAATGAAGACAACAACTCCCACGATCCAACAATACTTCACGACGTTCTGCCATTTTGATTGAGAGAACCCTGGGTGGAGAATGACACAATGTCCAAAGTGAGGGGGAAAATGAAGGATTTTGAAAAACAAATGGAAACTTCGCCCCCATCCAAAGTGGAAATAATGCCCTCAGTCTGTTCCTACGATGACATCCAGTTGATATGGTAACATGACTCATAATAAATGGAGTCTTTGCAGTCACTAAATGAACAAAGACATTGGTCAACTAATACCCTGCTCGCCACGGGGAGAAACAGCTACTGTACATCTGATCGCGCGTGTGGATTTGAGCACTGGCAAATGTACACAGGAATGTTTCAGTGACAATAAAAGCTTCTCGTATCATTCTCTTTTGCCTGTGGCAATACCGTGCATTTGTGCTCTCACATAACAGAATGGATGGAAATGTCTCTCTGAGGGATGACACAGGTCGCTGAATAGGCTAATGGGGAGCAAGCTTTTAAAAAGGTTCAAAAGCATCAGCGCAGGAAAGAGTAGGTTTAAAATGCATGAGAGTTTGGTGAAGATCAACCAGAATTCGGAAATGGGATTTGGGGATATAAATTGAAAACCTTTGTTGAATCATTGTTGAGACTGATCTTGAGAAAGAAACTGACCTGAAAGCCCAAACCCCACACTACTGAAAGCCTTCTGAAATCCAGCTCAGGCTCCTGGGTAGAATATCAACCAACTCCTGGTTTTCCTCTCAGTGCGTTGCAGTAGAGACTTGAAAGATCGCTTTCTTTTCCTCTTTGCAAAACTTATCAATTCCTGAGTTTAGTTTCCTTCCTCCATTCTCCCCTGCAGGTTCCCACCTTCTTCTCACTCGAGCATTCTCCCTCTACTTCATTCAGCTAAGACTCTTGATTTACACCCCCACTCCGGCATTTATCCTCACCCTGCAACACTTGCAACACTCTGTGTTGTTCCCTTGTCAAGAGCTTTCATTTTTTCCTCATTTCCTGCAGCTCTGTAACCTCTCTGCCTCCCTACCCTTCCCACAATTGGCATGTAGCAGCAGAGGCAAGGCCAGATGTGGAGCATATTAGCCTGGACCATAAAGCAACATATGCTATAAAGACTCAGAGTTAAAAGTGAAGCTAAGTTGGGGAATGACCTGACCGTAACAACTTCAGATTGGCATTTAGGTAAAGTCTATCGACGTGGAATGGGAAACATTGAAAGGACAGATGTCAAAGGGTGCAGAGATCGACCAAAGCAAACCACGCATCCGATAGGATTTAACTCATCTAGAACTGTAGGACTAAGGAGTTAAATCCCTTTGAATGGAAGGAATTGTCCTCTCTCACTCAGAGCGAGCAAACACATGTGCTTAATATAAAACACCAGGGCCTTTGGGGAGTGAAGAGTCAAGCCGCCGTAAAGCATGAAATGACAAATGAAGACGGACAGGGTACATGGCTTAAGTCAAGTCGCATCGGGAAGAACAAAGGATAATGGTAAGGAAGATGGATGAAGATGCTGAATTACAATTGGCCTCAGCTGTAAGCAATACAAATGGCAAAAGGCATGCAAGTAAAAGTGACCAAGTAGGGGCAAAAGAGTGCCTCTGCATTTGGATGTGGACATCAAATGCATGTTTATACAATTACAAATACCAAGAAGCAGTGATGTAACAATGTGAAGGATCTGGCCCTGTAAGGAACACAAGCATGTTTTTAATGAAATACATATCCATCAGTGGGTGGCAAAGCCGTGGTCTTCTCAACGGTCAACCCTGTCTCCCCACAATAACTCCCACAGGGTCCAAAGGCCTGAAGTTGGGAGAATTGTGGTGTGAATGTGAATCATGAATGTGAGAGAACTGAAAACCAGACACCACAATGCAGCTGTTCGTCTAATTGAAAGTTGCTTGTTCAATTGCGCTTCCTGTTTTGCCTCTTCGTTGCGTGGTCCACTTCGCGTGTGTGTTTGTGTCTCATGGTGTCCTGTCAGTGTTCAAGACTTTGTTAGAGACAAAAAGCTTTCCAAGGCTCTGGTAAAGTGTTCCGAAAGTGAAATGGCTTGTCGATGTTAACCAATCCTTTTTGGTTGCAGGGGACAGGTTTGTTAGCAAAGCTTCCCTCACCTTGTCACGTCTCAGCCATGTTCTCTTAGAGGTGCAAAAACTGGTTTCTAAAGAATGACAGTTGATTGTTAAGTCTCACTCCCTGGTCCTCAAACACTGCCACTTTAGGTTGGTGGATCAGGCTGACCACCAACCAGAAGTGTCAGTAATTGATGACCTGGGAATAGGATTCAACAATCAACTACAAGATTGCTCATTAAGACATGTATCGTGCTACTTGCAACCTTTTTTTCCAACTTAATTTTAGCAAATCACTCCAACCCCAGGATTTTATTTAAAGTCATAGAGTCTGTATCCACCCCATCCCCCCCTCCTTTTATTGATGACTCTCAAGAAAGGTGTGAGGACTTTTTAAACTATTTTAAAAACAGAGTCACCAATATAAGGCAGAACATTACCCCCCCGGACCAAATTTTACAAACTAGCAGAGACATCCATAGTCTTTTTAGCTGTTTTGAACCAGTTTTACTCCCCGTTTTAACCAAAGTCATATCACACAAGAAACCAACTACTTGCAGCCTTGATTTTATCCCCACGAAGTTTCTTAAAGAGGTTATTGACACTGTTGGACCCAGTATTTTATTCATTATTAACAGCTCTTTAAACAGTGGCATTTTTCCACACTCTTTTAAACATGCTGTAGTCCAACCTCTTTTAAAGAAACCAAACCTTGACCCCTCTGTTCTTAACAATTTTAGGCCTATCTCTAAGCTGCCATTTTTATCAAAGGTTTTAGAGAAAGTGGTTTCCACACAACTTTTATGTTTTATGTCACATAATAACATCTTTGAGAAGTTGCAGTCTGGTTTTAGATCTCTACACAGTACAGAAACTGCCCTCCTCAAAGTCACAAATGATCTTCTTTTAGCAGCCGACAGGGGAGAGAGCGCTATCTTAATCCTTTTAGATTTAAGTGCAGCCTTTGATACAGTCGATCATGCCATTTTACTAGACCGCCTGAAAAACTGGGTTGGCATTAAGGGTACTGCTTTTAGTTGGTTTTATTCTTACCTTTTAGATAGATCCTTCTCGGTCACCACAGGTAATTATTCTTCAACTACGACGCCCATTACCTGTGGTGTACCGCAAGGTTCTATCTTAGGTCCGATTTTATTCTCTATTTATATGCTCCCACTCGGCCAGATCATTGAAAACCATAATGTTTCATTCCACTGTTATGCTGACGACACACAAATATACTTCCCGCTGAGGCCCGGTGACCCTGGAAGCCTAGCTGCTGTCTTACACTGTCTCACAGACATCAAACATTGGATGGCTCTAAATTTCTTACAACTCAATAGCTCAAAAACTGAAATCATACTGTTCGGCCCCCCAGACCATACCAGCCTTCTTCACCAAGCCCTCGGTCCACTGTCCGCCAACATAAAACCCACTGCACGAAATCTTGGTGTCCAATTCGATTCAGAACTCTCTTTCATCCCGCACGTAAGCAAACTGGTCCAGTCCTGTTTTCTCCAGTTACGATCAATCTCCAGAATCAAGCACATGGTCTCACCCCCCGACCTGGAAAAAATCATTCGTGCCTTCATTTTTTCCAGACTAGATTACTGTAACTCCCTTCTCTCCGGTATCAACCACAAATCACTCTCTCGCCTCCAATTAATACAAAACTCTGCAGCTAGGCTTCTAACCGGTTTTAACAGACGACACCACATTACCCCTGTTCTAGCCTCCCTTCATTGGCTCCCTGTCCGTTTTAGAATTGATTTTAAGATTTTACTGATCACTTTTAAAGCACTTGGGGGGCTGGCCCCAAGTTACATAACAGACATTTTAACTCCTTATGAGCCAGCGCGCAGCCTTAGATCCTCAGGCGGGGGCCTTCTAACCGTTCCAAAGTCAAGGTTAAAAACCAAAGGTGATCGTGCCTTCGCCATCAGGGCCCCTCGGCTTTGGAACGCCCTGCCTGAGGAGATAAGGCTTGCAGGATCAGTAACCTCTTTTAAATCTCTTCTTAAAACACATTTTTATATGCTTGCTTTTATGTGACGTCTTCCTTTTACTTTGCTCCTACCGTCTGAGTTGACTACATTGTTGTTCCTGTTTTGTTGATTTAACCCATTTCTTTTTCTTTTTTCCTATTCTTACTTATGTTATTCGACTACTTCCCTCACATCTGTTGTCTTCCACAAATTGTGCATTGTCTTGTCAAAGCACTTTGTAAAACTCTGTTTTTAAAAAGCGCTATATAAATAAAGTTATTATTATTATTATTACTATATCACCACAGACCGGTGACTGAAGTATACGCTACCTCTCACTCAATGCATGCTGAGTAAGGTCCAGGACCCATGACCCTCAAGGGTCCAATTTGTAAGACAGTTGATCGTTGCGTCTCAGTCCCAACTGGTCAAATACTGAAGTTTTGCGTTTCCCAATGTCAAATACTGACCCATCAGGCTGGCGGCCGGCCCGTCCGACTAACCCAAAGCTTCAGTATTTCTCATTTCCCGAGCTGGGAATGAGACTGAACAATCAATTATCTTACAAATTGGGACGCACAGTTATAGGAAATGATTGGAACCATCAGCATCAACCAATATCTTATGTTGTTGAAAGAAACATATAAATCCTGCTGGAAAAACACACTTGATTGGGCTCTTGGTCTGGTCAAGTCCCAACAACTCAAGCATGCTTTATAGTATTCAACACAATGTGAGAGTCAGCCTCCGGCTCTCCTCTTGATTCTGTTCTTCTGAGGGCGTTCTGCATGTAATTTACACCGTCCACACCAACTGGACAGTTGACTTGTGAGGTAACACCCTGCACCACCAGGTCCCGTTCACAATGATTTTGCAGCCCCTGAGTTCGTATGTGTGAACAGTCCTTTAGACCTCAGGGTTGGCAGTGGATCGTATTCACATATCACGCTGCTGTTCATTTAAATAAAAGCTGAGAGTCCATATTCTATTAGTCCTGCCTGCTGCTTATGCATTATCCAATAGCTCACTGATGTTGCCAGGAGGGGATTGAACAAGCAGTGATCTGATTGTGAAACAGTACATACTTGTAAAATGAAGGGTCCCTTCAAGATTTCCAATCTTTTCTTTAAGATAATCCATTCCGGATCTCAAGAGGAATAAATTCTTAAAAAATAAATTCTATAGCTCAAAATGTTCTGCAACCTTCTTTAAACAGATAAAAACATAAGCAGTGATTGGATGGAAGTGAGAGCTTTCTCACCGCACAGAGAGATGGAAACATTCCCACAGCTCACCTTAAACTCTACCGTTCTCTTACATTATGTGTGCGTTTGAATTGAAGTGGCCCTTTAACCCTTTATCAGTATTCATCGATGGCATTCACATTTACAAACACAGCCAGATGTTTCCACTATGCTGTCTCTGGCTGAGGGGATTTCTCTTGCATAACTGTGGCAATCCTGGTATTACCATGATGTCGTTTATCTGATGGAGATAGAAAGGGTTTTTTGTTCAAAACAGCACGCCATCAATTAAGTCATCAACTAAAAAAAGATTACTGCTCCATTAGTAAGCCGTGTTCCTACCCTGCCAAGATATTAGGGCAGCGGCACAGCTCAAACAGATAAAAACGTTAAGCATTGGTTTCTATGGAAGTGAAAGCGTTCTCACTGCACAGAGAGAGAATTAATGGAAACATTCCCACAACTCACCTTAAACTCTGCAATTCTCTTACTTTATTTATGCATATGTTTGAATTGAAGTAATGCGACCATTATTTTTCTTACATCTGGTTTTAATTAGATGTTGAGAATAAACAATTATCTGGCAGAAGTTGAACTCTCCATCGACACTGAGAACAACAAAGGGGGTAGGAGCTCAATTTCATGGTTTCTGTAGAAATCTTATATTTTATCCTTTTGTTCGACCCAGGCTCTTGTTTGTCTTTTTGTTTGTCACTGTTTGTATAGATTATGCTGGGGTTTCTGCATGCAGAACCAAACCTTAACGTCTCCATAACATTGTCAAGAAAGATTTTGATAATTAATCCTGAAACGATTTCTTCTAATCAAGACACAGGAACAAACAGGGGGACCACATGCCAAACATATTTTGCTCCCTCTGCGGACCTGGCTTTAAACAACACGACCCCTCCTGTCAAAGCTCTCAGACTGGAACCCATCAATTTTCAAGATGTCAGAGTCCCCTGACCGAGTGTTATTATCATTATTCTTTTCAATCTACTTACCCTGGCCCGGCCTTTGAAGTTGGTGATGGATGCTTTGCAAACAGAGCTCTGAGCTTAGTAAAAACCTAGCGCTCATGTTTCTGACATCCGCTGACAATGAAGGCCCTTGTGACAAGGCAGACTGAGCAGTAATAATGTTGGAAAGCCACCCAGACTGTGATTGCACAGTGTCAATCATGCTACATAGTAATGGGGATGATTAGCTAGTCGAGGCTGTACTCACATTAGGTCTCAGGCTGGCTGCTTGTCCGTAATACTTCTCGGCTGCCTCATTCAGGCTGGCTTGTCTGCAAAGGGAAAACAGGGAGAGAGAGGCAATCATTACTCATCTTTATTGCTCCTGGCTTGGGATGAGGCCTTGAACCCGGCTTGTTTACTGGCACTCAGGGGTCACTGAGAAAATAACAGGAGGGAACAGCGTGAGGGATGAGAGAAGCCGATCCAATCGCCTTTAGGTTCCTTGTCCGATAGCATCTGTACACTCGATAACATCTGTGCTGAGCAATGCACAGCAAGCACTTTCTGCTCTAATTGAACCTTGAGGTCAGGACATTTGGCTTATTGGGTACTTGCAGAGAACTCATCAACACACCAAAGCTGATTAGGAGCATTCTCCATACATTTCTGAGTACAACCTGTGGTTTCATATGCTGGATGGATGCTGGGAGACTGATTAAATGAGTTTGTGTCTCCATACTGTTTGCATTTCATCATACTATCATTACTACCCAGACAGCAGAGTAAATGGCAAAAAATACTGTATATGCCACACTGCGGCAAAAAGGATTTTTGGGGCAGATGGCATGTCGGCATGACTCCCTGGAACCAGAAAGGCTTTATTCCTGAGGACAACAAAAAAGAAAAGAGACTGCAGTCAAGTCAGGAATGTCCTATATTATGCTTCTTATCTCCTTTCATAACCCCCTGCTCTGCCTACTGTTAAACACAAACCTATGGCTCCTCTGTTACAAGAGACTTCCTGTTATTAATACACCGGTATCTGAAAAATCACCTTTATGGTCCACAGCTGCATGCTATTCACTGATGGTAACAATCTCATTGCAAACAATTTAACTTTGACGAAGTCAAGGACAGAGTCAACGACGGCTGGCTGTGGCGCCCCTTAAGTCGTAATGATCAAAGGCAGCGAGGCCGTCGGAACCAAAGTTTCATTTAGGCTGTCGCAGTCTATTAAGGGATCATCATCCATATGGTTCCAGATAACAGGCAAACCTTTTATTTAAGGATTACTGAGTCAGTGGTCTAAGTAAACAAATGGTATTTATATTTGGTCTGAAAGACGCTGTCTTGTGTCTTCTAATATTGTAAACTAGTCTGCAATGATGAATAGGTAGGCAATAAATGATTTTCAGTTACATATATCATGGTGAAACTTCAAATGCAAATGCATGGCCAGTTTTTTCATTTTTTGTATTTATATTTTAAATGTAATACCACATGCACAGAAGTAACGACTTTGTAAGTCAACTGATGTTTATAAAAATGAAAATGTTCAACTAATCACTACCGAGGAAAGGCATTGGATATTTTAACAAGTATTGGGCATGTTTTTGACTTTGAGTTCACGGGTATTAGAACAAGTAGGAGAAAAACAAGACTAAGGATCAATCCCAATTTCGATGTTTCCCCCTAATCCCCCCCTGGAGTTACAAGGGGTACTGGTTGAAATAACCCTCTATGAAATGGGACCACTCCTCATACTTCATCAGTAGCAGTCAATGACATTTACGTGAACTACAGACGTTTCCATTATGCTGTCTCAAGCTGAGGGGATTTCTCCTGCATAACTGTGGCAATCCTGGTATTATCACAATGTCATTTGCCATTTATCTGATGGAGATAGAAAGGGTTTCTTTGTTCAAAACAGTATGCCATCAATTAAGTCATCAACTAAAAAAAGATTACTGCTATCATTAGCAACCCGTGTTCCTACCCTGCAAGTCTGCAATGATATTATAGCAGCGGTACCGAGCACAACAACTTTGCTGTTGCACACTGATGTTTCGCAGGTATAATTTTACCATATGCACCATGTTACTCAAGTATGTTACCATGCAAACATTAGTTATCAGCACTTAACACAAAGTACAGCTGAGGCTGATGGAACGTCAGCAGTTTTACAGTTCAGAAACAAAAGTAACAAGTTTTGAACTCATAAAGGAAGTAGGAGGGTAAATAGGTCACATGATAATAATTGTTAAGACAGTTTTGACATGACACAAATGTCCTGTTCATGATGGCACTAGACCCATGGTTCTGAAACTCGGGCACAGGGACCGCCGAATGGGCCCATGGGGAGGTTCCAGGCCCAGAATAATTTATTTTCACTATAATTCCAACCATAAGAAACTTTATGACAGAATGTAGGACTCTTTTGGTCATGGGGTTCCTTCACTCAGATTGGGGAAACTGCAACAAAATCTTATAAAATAGCTTTCCATGGTCTAATTATGGGTACTTCAGATGAATACTCAGGATCAGAAGGATTCATCCTCTGGGACCCTTGAATACTTGTACAAAACCTAATGGTAATCTTACAGATTGTTGGCTGACCAACCGAGTCATGTTAACATGACTATAAAACAGCATTTTGATCTTTAAAAATCCTTTAAAAAGACTGGAGTTATCCACTTACATACTTGACTTACAGAGAGTGCCACTGCTGTTTATTTTTTTTAGTACTTTATTTTTCCAGCCATGTTCCAAAGAAGCATTTTACATTCCAGAGGCAATCCAGACACCGACTTTAGTTGCTGAATTTGTCCTGAGATTATAAATGCGGGTTTCACGTCCAACCACAACCATATGTTTGTTTGCCAGCATAATATTTAGAAAGCACAACCTTATGAGCAAAAAAAAAAGAAGCACAAATCTAATTCTAAAATATCATTATCACGTTTATAAACACATTATCAGAGGAGAACTGGAAAGCTGCCACGCCGTGGCCAAAGGAGCAGGGAGACCTCCAGGGGCTGTCTGCCTGCGGGTTCTGAGAGCACAGAAGACAATGGAGGGCCAAGAATGTAAAACCACTGCCTGGGTTTAAACCCGAGGAAGAGTCAGTGTGAGGCTACAAGAGCTCAGGGACACAGAGAGCGGGAGGGATGGGAAAATGGAGGAGAAATGAATTTAAAAAATCCCCTGAGGTAAAAAAAAAAAAAAGATTCTTGACCATATTTCAAACCAGAAACTCCACCACTGATCTTTGTACGCTGACATCTTGTTGTTTCGAGATGGTTTATTAACCCCAGACATGCACAAATCACAGCACTGACAGTATTGCTCATAAGCGTGACACTGTTGGATACTAATGACTGAATGAACAAATTGCATTTTCGACAACAGCCAGATATCCGTGCTGAAACCGCAGCCGTCCCATCTGTCTGGAGCACGGAATTACAAAACCCTCTCTGTTAGAATGCTACACTGAACACAGACAGCTTCCCTAAGGCTAGTGCTGAATGTGGAGTACACCTAATGTAACTTGCTACCATCTCCTTTTATTACCATTATAAGGTTATAAATTTAATCTAATTTATACACTTGAAAATTGGAATGGACAAATACGCACAAATTGGCATACCTAACATCATGACATGCCAGTAATAGAAAAAGTATGGTGTATTATATAATTAAATACAGCACATGGTTTGGATCAAAATACAGGAGGTGTGCTAAACGTGCATTATCTGCTCGAGTGTGTTTTTTCAGAGGTTTTCCCCTGACTTCTGTGAATACCTACAGATTTAACGTTACCGTATAATGTCACAGTTTTCACTTTCGCTGAGTTGTGACACATTACAGGCAAGTACACGCACAATCCCACTGGCCTCACCAACCTCTGCTGTCTTATATTCCTACTATTAACCAGTTAGGCGGAAAAAAAAAGAAAAAAGAAAGGAAATGTTCAAAGGCGGCAGAAGGAAATTATTAGTGTAGAAGCTAAATGGTTGAAAACCAAGTGCTCAAGAGAGCAATAAAAGACATTTGCACATCTGAGAGCCTCTGCCCCTCCTTTTAATCTCTTCCGTTCCTCCGTGTAGATTCACTTGTGTCCCCTCCAACCGAGGGCCTTTCCACGTCTGCGTCCAAGACAAACACATAAAGACGTTGAGCTGTGGAGGAGTGAGACCCCATGCCAAGCAGGCGGAGAAAAGTTCAGCCCCAGCGCTGCTTGAAGCTCTCTTTAGCTGCCAGGGGTCTGGACCCTGGAAGAGGCCCTCAGTACTGAAAGCTGTTGGTGGTGAAGATCCTGTGCGATTAGAATGGTGGGGGAAGAGCTATGCATAAAGCAGCTGGGTAAAAATCTTATATAGACATGTGTAGCAATGCTGTACCCTTTAGGTAAAAACCGCAGCTGCTTATTGGACTCTGGTGACTCAAAACAAAAGTAAATGGTCTTTAATGGTTAGGTTTGAAGGAAGGGAGGAGCTTTATACCACTCTCTTGCTAAATATGAAGCTATTAGCCATTAGCCGGTTAGCATGCCTCAACAAAAAGACTAGAAACTGGTGAACAGCTAATTAAATTCTGATAAAAAACTGTGTATAGCTCATGGTAATCAGCTAAACTGTATGTATCTGAGTATTAGCAGATTTTATTAAGGTCTTTCAGCAGTGGTGACATTGCAGTCATTTCATCAAAAGCTTGTTGGCACCAAGTTGGCAATATTGTCACAGCCAGAAACAGTTTTCGTGTCTGTGCTGGCTAGCTGTTTCTGCCTGTCTCTGGTATTTAAACTATCTATGCTAACCAACTGCTGGCTGTGGCTTCATTAAAAGTACAATCCCTTTCCTCACCTAAGCCCCGGTGTGAAAGATGAAAGATGTGAGGCAGGCTAACTAAGCTAACTAAGCTAGTTAAAGATGCAATATACAATAACTGTATCCAGAATTGTATTCAAATTCACAACGTAATGTGAACAAAAAAACATTTTGACGTAATGTTATGGCCACTTCCAGCCCAAAGCTAATGTTCTAGCGTTGTAAACAACACCAACAAACCCTCAGTGCTCCAAGCTCCCACACCAGAACACCAGCTGCTAACAGAGCTAACAGCAGTTGGCGGTAACTCTATCGATATGCTGCCCCCTGTCTGTTTGGAGTATGTACTGAAGAGGTGGCCAGTTCTTGCTTAGCACACCTATAATGTTACAGCTCAGCGGAGGATGGCGACATTAATGTTTACGTCTGTTCGATCGAGAGCAGGAGCCTCTCATCAGCGAGTAGACGCAAGCTGCTTCAAAACTCTGCAGCTCACACCGAAACAACCTTGACGGTTAAATAGCACTTCTGGTAAGAGGAAAAATAAATATATTTGATTTTAGGGTGAGCTGTCCCTTTCAAAGATAACCATTTCCTTTCAGGCAGCTGTAATTTAAAATGATGATGTGTTTAAAGAAGGAAATCGCCACACTGGGTCATGCCATATAATTGTGTAGGTTTATTCAGCGAGTGGGGCGGCGTACTGTCAGTTGTCACTTGGCTGTGTTTGCAAAATTTCCACTCGTGGCGTGCGTTCAGAGAGACAACAGCTTGTGGGCTGCAAAGGCTCATCATCAGCTGAACCGAGCGCTGATTTGGAAGCAGACTCTTGGAGTGCGAGCCAGGGCCAGCGGAGAGAGAGAGTGAGACGGAGGTAAAGAGAGAGCGAGGGAGAGCATATGAAGATACATAGCTGCACAGCACGCTAAGACAAACCAGCAGCTCTCTGGCTGGCACTGCGGCGAGAGAAGAGGATTACAGAGAACAGCCAAGTAAATCACACTGGCTGAGGAATAATGTAAGCCCCTGGATAAACCATGCAGACAGAAGACCTCCCTCTCTCATACACAGCCTTTCTACTCAGCACTGGAAAACTGGGGCCCACCCATCTCAGCTACAAGGAGTGAGATACATCCGCTGTCCCTGTGCATGTGCTGGGGCTGTGGAAATCCCCAAATGAAAAGATCTAATCAAACACTCACCTGAGCATGTGGGCCGCGCTGAAGACCACATCAAACTCCCCACTGTCGAGACGCGCAGCCTTCTCTGCCATCTCCGCCGCTTCCAGCAGCCGCGACTCTTCCAACAAAAACTGACCTGAAGGCCGGGAGAGAAGAGCGCTGCTGTTAAAACGCTGAGGGATCCCCGCAGACGCACAGAGGGATACGCAGTCTGCAAGTGTTGAATTTGGCCCTGATAGACAGACAGCCTGGTCTGCCCCTGAAAACATACACTGAAACACCAGATATAAGTGTAAAATACCATCATTCTTTGGCCATCTCTCAGACCCATTTGTTCACATTAGCCGACCTTGTTAGATCTGTTTCTTTAAAATGAAACTGTGTCTCGCCGGAGCTTTGTGTCTTATTGCGGGTGTGGCTGCGTTGGAAGTCAGCCTCCGTGGATCTGAACGAGACGGGGTAGTGGTAGCTTGACAAGGCCATGAACTGAGGGTGGACCCCTCTGTATGGGTTAGGTTTAAAGTGGAATTAATACCCTGTTGACTTTGGTTAGCCTCACTACTGGACCAGGATGCTAACCCACTATGTGAACCTAAGCATATTTTCCTTAATAACTGTGGATGAAACTGGCGCTGTGAATACAAGCCTGAGGTGAGAGACTGGGTAAAGTGAGACTTCAGAGCATGACTGAGAATAAAATAAAAATAGCTGTAGGTTACGAACACCTCTGCGGTTATGGAGGGAATCGTGATTTATCAAATCTATGAGTCATAAAGGAAAGACAGTACCATCAATAAATGCTAGTGCCCTGTTATATTTTTCAGTACTTTATAAAGGTGCTCAGGGTATTCAGACTTTGATGATTCATGATGTGAGAGTGGGACTTTTAAGAGAATATTGCAAGATTTAGTTTTGAACAGAGAACATGTCCAGCTCCAGGAGAGTGGGGAACCCACTGGGGTTTGTCACCTTCGTTAAATTGAAATGATGGATTTCCAGCAGTTTACAACACAATTGTGTGTATTTGCTTTTGATGGTAAACTGTCAACATATGAAACTGTATACTACTACCATCTGGGTAGTTTATTGTAGTTCACATATTGACACAGTTTTAATTTCAATGTAACATCTTCCCAATCAAATACGGATTTTTAAAAAGAGTGTTTGGGAGTGTTACTGCATATGTGAAAAAGTAGTATGAAGCCTTTTGTAGCTCCAGAGGAATCTGCATCAAATCAAATAAATTGCCTCCAGTCGTGTCACTTAGTGGTTACGCTGCATTGTGGGTAATGTAGGCACGAGCTTTTGAAAAATAGTCCACTGCTTCGCATTGCACTCCAATAACATGGCTGACTCATTATAGACTTCTTCAAAACAAATGATTACAATTGATACAGCAGAACCAGAGATATTACCTTTATTCCCCAAACAGGTTCTTCTTTCTTATTCACAACCTGGTGCCTACATCACCCACAATGCAATTGTGTTAATCTAACCCTAACTAAATTTTAACCCTTTTCTGAGCATGTTCTTATTTTCAGACAACTTGACTAGTGTTCATTTAAGTTTCTATCTAAGTGGCAGCAAAATTCGTTGTTCATAACATAACCATAAACAGAAGAGGTGAATTGTGTGTGTGTGAGCCAATAAGAAATCAGAGTTTGCTAAATGTTTACGCTTCATCTTCAACAATTTGTCAATTGCATCGATGAATCCTGTGCTTTGCCTCGGCAATGACACTCTTTCCTTGTGTGGATCAATACAGCTCGTCTGATCTTAAACATAGTTATTGACCTTTAAAGGCGACAACTCAGACAAACGCTGCCTCAAAAACTCACCATGACCTGGTGAAGCGATGGCTTCAAATGTCAAATACAAGCTGGTGCGATGGGTAGCGGCGAGCTGACACATCAGTTCATTATAAAATGCTGCTTCTGACAGACATGGCTTTAAAGGATTTCGAAGGAAGAAAGTAAGTTGCTTGTCAGCTTATTCAAACTCAGTTCTGCTGTGACAGTAATTACATCTAAGAAGTGACGCGGCAACGTCAAGCCCTGTTGAGTCGCGTGGAAAATAATAGAAGAGGGGAGACGCTGGAATCGTCACGTTCCATATTTCCACCAAATTAAAGAGAACAATCTGAGGAAACCATCCTTCCCTCTTGCGATCGTCCACTAACCACGTACAGACTGACACCGCGGCTGATTAGAGGAAGTGATGGCAAAGAGGTCAGCCAGCCCTGCTGTCCGAGCAACCTGCCGAGGTGTGCTAGTTCCTGCCTTTGTGTACTCATTCAAATTGCCAAAATCCAACATCGGAGGCTGTAGGATGAAAGTTAGGATATGTCACGGATCTATGCTTACCATAATGCATGTAACAGTTTCCCTTTGTGGGATCGAGCTGGATGGCCTTCAGGAAGTACCTCTCCGCTTCTGTTTTCTGCCCCTGAGGAAAGACAGATTAAACACCGTGTCATTATTGTTTCAACTGCTCCTCAAAACTACTCATTATAAAAACACCACTCTTGGCTCGAGGGCCAAAATACCTCTGTGTGTACCTCATGTCCCTCTCCAAACCGCAGACCTACTTTAACAATAAATCTTAATAAATAGACATGAAGCACATGCACCACCAGGGTTATTCTTTCAGGCTCATGTGTCGTCCTGTCAAAGGGCACATTGTCATGCTTGGCACGGCCGACCAGACAGGGGGCAAAGGCTCATTCATTACGCACTTTTTCAGTGCAAATAACACTTCCAGAGCATAACCGCAGATTGCCGGTGTGTGTGGCCCCACCGCTATGAAGCAAGACGGAGGGGAGTGGAGGGGATCGGAGCGGGAGTGTGGAAAGGAGTGAAGAGGAAAGAGAAATGGTGAGTTTGATCATACATCAATAGGAATCTTTGTTATCATGTAGGTGCACACAGGTGCACGGCACACACACACACACACACACACAAACAAACACACACTGATGCTGTGATCTGTGTGGGCGACGTTGTTCCAGCCTTTAGCGAGATGAAAGAATCCATAATGGGAGGGTGAGCATGCCATGATGGGGGGAAAAGCATCACCGAAGCCCTGTGGACCTCAAGAGCTCCCTCAGGTCCTTTACACTGTGACACGAACCAATCACGGCTCAAACAGAACGGAGCAGCTGGCCAATAGAAGTGCCAGCTGGGACTCTGACACATCCCTGCTCTCAGTTGGGCACCAGATGTCATCTGATCAACAATTAACAATGTGCACTCATCTATAAAGGCTGATGTTTTAGCATTAGCAATGCAACCATTAGTTTGCATTTCATTAAAACGTAATGCCTCAGCATGAATAATCACATATATTGTTCAACTGGACCTGTACCAAGAGTATAATGCACTTAAGCTCAGTGCAAAAACACGGCAGTACTTCAGTTTAGTCAAAGAGAAGAATGGGCTCCGATCCAGTCACAGGGCAGCATTAATGACTGTATACTTAGTCAAGCATATACGCTTCCAGAGAGCTGTGGATTCAATAAATACATAATTTTCTAATGTAAATATCTAAGTAGGGTTCTCCTTGATGCTGTGGAAAAATCAAGCCGGCGATAAGCACATGTTTAATATAGTCGATAGTGTCCAAGTAGTGATCACAGCTCTCGTCTGAGAAGCATAATCTCTGTATATTTTTATACTCGTAGGGACAGATGTAGGAATGTGTATGTTTGAGGGCCAGCTGGTTTTGTAATAACAGAGGCCTGCGTCTGTTTGTTAGACCTCAGAATTAAGTTTTCACTCAGTTAAATGAGCTGCAGTTGTGAGCGGATGGAAGATTTGGATTATGACACGTCTAAGTGTACGAGTGGATGCCATGCCCGGAGTGGGTTTCTCATTATTCATCGTAAAGGAAATGTTATTGCAGTTCTTATTAATCCCTCCGGAGGCAATTTGTTACACTTGTTATATTACTTCACTACTGAACCCCTTAAACTGGCAACTGTCTTCTCTTTCATCTACACATTTCTGGATTACAATTTATTTGGCTCACCTGAGCACTGGTGCTCAAGTCCCCTGTTTCAGTTTTCTCCTTTTTAACAACAATTTTAACAACTCAAACAATTCTTTATTGAATATTTTCTTTGTCCTCGGAGCTCTGCTGCCTAACCTTTGCTCTGCACAGATCAGGTTTGGTTACTGTCAGATGCAATTTAATTTTCTCTCCTTCTCTCGCCGACTGTGCCAATTGTCTCCGTCCAAATGTGTTGTGTGTTGCAACAAGATATGCATTTGCCAAGTGCGAAGACTGAAAAAAGTGTATGGCCAAATGTGCTGCGCACGCCAGGCCAACTATAGCAAACAGTCAGCGGCGAAAAGATGAGATGAAGCCGTGTGATCTCCAGTTCGGTCTCTTATTTGGCATGCTGAAATGTGCTAATTAGCACAAAACATAAAGTACCGCATAGGCTGGAGATCTGTCAGGTTAGGACTGGTCATACCAATATTGCATTTTTATGATGATATGTGAATAGGCTAGACGTGAGCATAGATCTAGAAGTGTGGGCTTTTTCTGGCATTACGGGAAATCAGTGTCATTCTTCTGAATTTAACAGGCAGCTCAACTTCTACAAATAGTTGCCTTTACCCTCTTAGACATTACATAAAGTTTCTAATGATTATGTATCAAAAATATAATTGGGTTCATATTTTGTTAAAGTACCAATGGTCATCCCTACAATAAATACTCTATGAATAAGAGTTTGTCACCCAGTTCTATAACATTTGCTTTTGTGGATACTGGAAAACATTAGTATATATTAAACTATGCATTGTGGAGTGCAATATAGCTGAAACATATTACAATATTATTTTAGTGTCATATCACCCTGGCCTTTAACATGTATTTAGTTGTTAAACAGAAGGAAAACCAATATTTTGACCTGACACTTCAGATAAAACCGCGTTGTTTTTTTTTTAACCACCGTTTTGCCACTATCCTGGCACGTTTACCTGTTTTAATGCTGCCCTGGATTTTTCCTCCTAAAGTGTAACCTAAATATAATATTTACTCTGTGTGAGTGCTAATGGAAGACACTCAGGCGAGGATCAGTGGAACCCACAGCCAGCTTGCTCGCTGTCACTTTCCATATTTCCTGACATGAACGCTCCTCTGATGCTGAACTGGAAGCACCTTAAGGCCCACAGCTTTGGGGAGGGGGGACAGGAAGTCAATAACAAAATGCCAGACACCCTTCAAACCAAACTTTCCATCAAATATATCCACTTCTCATTCGAGTCAGCCCATTGTGTGGATGCAATATCCTCCGTCTTGACACACACATGCTGAGGCTTGCGGTTGCGTGCCTCACACATTAAAATCTCCTGATATCGTCAGATGAACTGCAGATGTAGCTCTGGCTCCGCGGACGCTGGAGTGATTATAAATAAAGCCTGAACTGCATTAGCCGAGGAAGTGACAAGCATGCGACTGAATCCAATACTGCAAGCGTCAAGGAAGCCGCGTCCATCCCTGACCTGCTCTGTGTACGGAGAACTCTAAATTCATCCTGTTTCCTGGGGTGTCGGCGGAGGTGTGGAGGGGTCAGCACAGTGGGAGGCCGATACTGATATGTGTGATTAACCCCCACCCCCCCCATTTTTTTGTCCTCCCTTCAGCCTCAAAATCATAGCAGCTCTTAGCTCCGTGTGCATCAGCCACCGGCTCAGCTCCACCGTCCTGCTCGTCACCCTTCCCTGACCCTGCCGTCAAGCCTTATCTCGCAGTCTTTCTGCCTCTCCCGCAGGGATCTGAACCTTGAAACCCCCTGACAGTATCTGAAGCATCTTCATCACTCACAGCGCTGCCACAGGGAGCGTGGGGAGGTAGGGGATGAAAGAGGCGAGGGGGTGGTGGGCAGTAAACTTCAGGCGCTGGTTTTGATCGCGCTTAAACGCTGTAGTCACCGGGCACAGAGGCCATCGCCACAATCGGAAGAGCACACATGAGACTCTAATTCATGGGTGCAAACTTTCCAACACTTTAGTTTTAAAAAGTGTTCTTCTCTTGTCTTTCTGACGCTTCTAAACCTGTCCAAACAACTTCTCTGATGACATTATTTGCCCTCACGGGATTACGGAGGCTCAGAACCCCTCCACCATCTATCATAGTCAGAGATCTACAGATATTCATCCCTGCAGGTTTGAGCTCCGCTTCCCTCCAAAATCAATAACAGTGTCGTAAATAAAATGAGTTTCTCTTCACGGCCCACTGAATTCATCCCTGAATCCACTTCACCAAGTCTTAACACTCCCCTCTGAAGAACAGTGTTGTTCCCCGAGACTGTCCCCGCTGACCGAGGTTGCTCTCGGATCATTTTTGATGCCCGCTGGCTTTTGTGCGGAGAAGGAATTCATGTCAGCTTAACAAGCAACTTTTATCAGTGTTGTCATCCGGACAATTCTTTAAGCTGACCATCAGTCTGACCACGGATGGGAAAATCAATACGGTTTGGTGCTGGGGCTCAATTTAATTTAGACTCACAATGATTTACAAGCGTGCGACTGCTTCACTGAGGATATACTAATGGCATTATCGAGCCAAAAGCACTTGACACCCATTAGTACGAACAAATGTGGTTTCAGTTTAACGGAAAAGTTTGATATGTCACCTCGTTGCAGAGAGTTAAATGAGATCATCCATACCACTCTCATGTCTGCGCGGTAAATATGAGGCTACCATCAGCACTAGGCCAACCGTTCCCTGTCACGGACCGTGCCAAGGCTAGCTGTGTGCAATGTTCAATGTGCTAAGTGCTAACCAGCTGCCAGGGATAGCTTCATTTGTGCCATACAGAAATAAAAGTAATATTTTAACTTTCTGCAAAAAATGGATGGATGGAAATGAATGTGCTTATTTCCCAAACTGTCAGGGCCAATGTGTTGATGATCTGTGGATACAAATCTGGTTGGATAAGCTGGAAAAGAGAAAATCTGTTTTTTTTCCCAGCAAGTTTTGGTTAATGGGGTGCCAGTATAATCCTTTCACACTTATCAATTATGAACACACAATCGAAGAATTTGGAAAGGCTATGAATGAAAAGAACTTGAAAAAGACTCTGTTTCCTTGGAGGAAATGAAAAGGGACAGGGCTGGGAAGACTTTCTGTGGAAATCCAGATCCCACTGCTCCGGGCCTTTAAACACATTTTCTTCCTTTCATTAAGACCCAGACTGTGAGTTAGAGAGGGGTGTCAGCAGAACGCTCCCTCCCTTCTCCTGACCTTCTGTGCAACCCTTCCTCTAATTTGTTTATTTCCCTTCCGACAGTCCCTTTCAGCTCTGCTGAAACTGCTCCTCTCGTTCAGCTCTACTCCAAAATGCGCCTATCTAGCTGCGATCTGTAACGGATGACCGTGTGACCCGACCGCATGACCACCTTCTCGTAAACTCGTGGGACACTGGAAACTTCTCCTGCCCCTGAGACCTTCCCCTCAGACGGCAGTTTCTTTGGTTTTTGAAACACAAGTCAGCTGTGTGACCCTAAGGGGATTTTTATCTCTGCTGTCCTGGCAAACGCTGGGCGTAGTGATAGATTTCTTTTGTTTACGGTTTCAATTCTGCATTTTGCAGAGTGACGTCGCGAACCATGCCAAACATCTGACGTGGGTTTTTTCGTGGTTGATTTAAAGCCGTGAACGCGGGACAAGCCGGGGCACGATTTTTAATCAAGAAGCCCCTTATTGCCATGAGAGACGGGGGCATCTTGAGAAATGTGACCACCTGCTCTTGCCGCTCACTCGCTCTCTTCCAATCCTTTCCCCTCTCTCTCACCTACACACTTATTGATTGACTGTGGAGACTGCGGGACATCGCCACCACCGGTGAAGAGCGGGAGAGAACAGATGAAAAGCCGGCAGAGATGAAAGAGCTTGCAACGAAAAGAAAAACCGAAAAAGAACACGGAGAGTGCTCGTGGAGAATAGGAATGGTTCGGGGAAGGAAGAAGGTGGACGATGTGAGATCAGGCATGAAGAAGGCAGCCGGACAGACTTCAGACCTGAAAGATACGTTCAGTCTATCTACACATCCACAGATGACAAAAGCTGTATTCATCTGTTGATGGGAGCAGGTTTTAAAATAATAATCGAGCATTGGATTTCACGTGTTGATATCACCACTGCAACGCTCGATGCGTGGAGAGCTTAAACCATGATCGGGCTACATCAGGCTTTAGTTATATCCCGTGCAGAGACTGTGTTCACATTGTTTCATTTACTCTGTGAAGGACGCACACAAAAGACTGAAGGTCTGCAGTGTAATAATCACTCAGATGTTTGTTTGTGAAAAGGAGACAGCGACTGAGAGTCTGCCTTTAAACTCCTTAATGTCGCCTTCAGGCTCAGCAAACTCCACCAGCAAATAAACAACCCCGTCCCCAGGAGATTATAGTTTTATATTACTAGACAGTTTTCATAATTACGTTGCGGTGAAACAATTACAAAGTGCAGGACTGTCACACCAGAATCCAGGGTTTGAATCCAGACTCCTGTCTGTGGTTAGGTTAAGGCACCAAAAGCACTTTGAGTAGGGTTAGGAAAAGATCATCATTTAATAGTTTAATGTTTATAACTAACCATATGTCTTAGGGGTGGGAGAAATAATCGATTCTTAGATGCATCGCGATGCGGACGTGGACTGGACGATTCTGAATCGATTTACAAAAGTCAAAAATCGATTTTCTAAACGATAATTGGCAACATAAGGTTGACAAAACACAGGAGGCGGAAATCCTAATTGCGGAAGTGCAGTGACCAGACAGTCGATGGTGCGCACATAACAAATAAACATGAGATGGCTCAGCGCAATATTCAACCGGCAGCCTCTGCTTTAACAGCAAGCTGCATTGCAATATTGCATTAAAAGCTTATTTATTTTTATATAGGCCACAGTACACTGTTATTCTCTCAGAGATATGCTCATTGCCTGCAACAGGAGGATTCTGTGTTCAAGTCAAATCCATTTGTGACAAAGAAAAGCCTTTTCTTTAATAAAATATTAAAATAATGAAATATTAATTAAATATTGAGTTAATCCATCTGTTGATTTTCTTTAATGATCACCACAAAAGTAGGAAGTGATTAGCATTTAGCACTCAGATTTGATTATTATTATTATTATTGTTATTATCATTATTTTAAATCATGCATGGAAATGTACACAAAATAATTGTTGCATCGGGATGCATCGATAATCGGTTTAGAATCGAATCGGTGACCTCAGATTTGTGCCAAAAGATTCCCACCCCTAATATGTCTTAAGTCATTGATTTTTTTCATCATCATAACAGACTATGAGCTCTCTCTAACCTTATATCATAGAAAGGTGACAAGGTCACAGACAGAGACCTGTCATTAAACTCTGACGAGAAAGTCTTGAAGAAGGCCTGAGGGCTGAGTGAACACTTCACTGCTACGTTCAGCGTCAACATTTTTTGTGACTTTCAAGGTATGTGAATTAACAGAATTTACATATATGCATACAGAATTTACAGAATTTAAAACATGATTTGGTAAACATTACCTTCCCCTCAAAACATACTTGCTATTACAATTTAGTTCTGAAATGTAGTTTCTAGGAGACGGGGATGATCCTAAACATGTAGGGGAAGACATGAGCAGCCAATTACCTCGGAGCCAGCAGAGACATGCCGGGGCCCCTTGAATGTGCAATATGAAAGAATTGACCACCTGCAAATATCACACTCAAAACAAATAGAGGGCAGCATATCAGGAGAGTAACCGCTAACTGCTGCTAGGCTAACTGTAGCTGCCATTAGCCAGTTTGCTCAGCTAGCTGTTCAGCTAGCGGTCAAGACTGGGAGCTCAGAGAACCGGGAGTGTTGGTGTTTACACTGCGAGCACAGGACCAGGGGTAGCTGGTCAGCATGCTGACTTCAGTAGATATCAAATGTTATTTCTTCGCAATCTGTTGACATTTTGAATTTTTGAATTTCAACTGAAATTCTTACATATTATGCTTTCAATGCAGATGTATTGTATAAATTCAGATTATGAAACCATTATGAGCCACAGCTCAGTAGTTAATTGCATTAGTCTATAACTGTATGAGTTTTGTTGAAAAAGCCCATTTGTTCAGTGAACTTACTATGGCCCGCAAGTCACATGCAAAGATTGTCATTACGTGTGCTCACACGAGCCACTTAAAGCTAATGGACATACCAGACCAAGAAAGGCTGCAACGGCAGAACCAAAGAGTATAGTGAAATAAAATCAAAGAATTGTGTTCCTCAGGAATTTAACTATTCACTTGTAAAAGATAAAAACAATGTTTGGTTTCTTTCTAAAGTAACACATTCTCACCTTAAAGGAATGGTGACACAATGAAAACACCTCAGTCTTACCGTCATAGCCAGGAGTTTGCCGTACGTGAGGTGAGCAGGAATGTGGTCCGGCTTGGCTCTCAGGGACTCTCTGTACCAGTGTTCAGCTTCAGTCAGCTTGTTCAGTCTTATGTAGGCCTCTCCTGTGAGAGCAGAAAAAGGGTCGAGTCAGGGGGTCAAGTTGTCAAAGGTTAAGACATCACACATCTTCCCATTGTTCAACTGAGGGTTTCCATGACAGTGAGACTCCAGTCTGGCGGGGCACGGAATCATTATTACTTATATATCTGACACTGAACTGAGAGAATGGAAACATTAAGAGCTCTACATTAATACTTCAGAAACAATAAGACCTACTTTTGATGTCTTTCACAGCAGCACACATGTGATACCTAATGGCTAATGGCGATATATGACATTGGACGTGTTTTTATGTTTTTTTTTTTTTTAACAAAATACCCTTCAGTTCTGAATGATAGGAGAACATTGCTGGGCCTACAACACACTCCCTCATTTTCCCTGATCTGTCAGGCATCACCTGACACCTCCTCCGCCGCCAGCCCTGACCCTCCGCCTGCTCACACCTGAAAAAACAATAACTCCTCTTTCGCAGCCATCCGATAACACTTGTGTTATTGCAGGAATCTGACAGCATCAGCTGGTAATTGAACACGGCTCAAAATCAGCATCGTGACATTATGAGGGGAGGAGAGTGATTCCATCCACGTTGTTAAAAAGTCACTACAACCTCGGTCACATGGTTTTTATTTCAGATGACAGGTTGTTTAGGCTACAGTGGACTTAAACTTCGGGTCCCCGGGGATCAGGCCTTCCTTGATCGGAAACCGTGATAAGCGGCAGGTGTCGCGCGTGTAATTGCAACTTGGGGACCCGTTTAATGATTTGAAAACATACTTTCTCGATAACGCTGTGTAATGAACATACTTCTCAGCACATAGGCATGTAAAAGGCATCCCATTTAAGACGTGACTTCCTTTTATTTGTGAAAAAAAACTTAAGAACCAGACTAAAGACTTTTCCCTTGAGGGGCAAATATATTTTCAAGATGATATCCATCAGTGCAGCCCTTATGTTTAGGGTTTAAGTGCTGGAAATCCATGATAACGTAGCTACATAATGAAAATGATCCTTGTCAACAGCTCACATCAAATAGAGTAAAATAATGGATTACAGAATATCGCGAATCGGCCTCCCTACTGTTGCCATATAGAGACAGTTTTTAAATATTCCTTTACTACCATGGCCAACTTCAATTTAAGTTTAATAAATCAGCTGGCTTTCAGATATCTCCCCCCAACCCAAGGCGCTGAACTATTTAACAAAACACGTGTTCAGGTCTGCTCTGACGTGACCTCTTCATTCGTTGACGGGTTTAAAAAGCAGCCAAAATACTGGTCTCGCCTTCCTGGCAGCAGACCTCCGCATGAGATTAGCACAAACATCAGCTCGCAATAAGAAGTGACACCGAAAACCAGCTCCTCGGTGTGGAACATTCCTCGACCCACTGGAGAGTGTTGGAGCGGGACCAGCGGGGTGCAGATTACCACCCGGCTCTGCCTCTGATGAAAGCCGCTGCTCTTTGGCGTCTCACAAACAGCATGGAACTGGAAATACATATGAGCAGGTGTGCCAAATGTGCAAATCAGTCCGGCAAGGAAACAACGCTAAGCGGCAGAAATCACGGAACTCTGGATCGGTGCCGCCACTGCAGACGCAGAGCTGCTCCTTAACTGTGACCGGAGCTTTCATCAACATTTTGACATAATCTCAGTCGGCCTGTCAAATTGCATTATGCCAACATATAAGTAAACCTGTGGCACTACCTAGTCTGGATTACAGACACATTTCCAGTGTGTGTGTGTGTGTGTGTGTGTGTGTGTGTGTGTGTCTGTGTGTGTAAGTGGCTACATGTGTAAAATAAGAAGGAAGACAGAGAAGAAAAAAAAGGCAAAGAGAAAGCAGCTATAATGAGTCTGGAAGCAGCTGTTCTACAGCTGTAGTCTAATAGGCTGGGTTGTTCTTGTAGTGAAAAGCAAATTAACTCCAATTAACATTGGTACTGTAAACCTTACAGCCGTCTGGTCAAAAGGCTGTAAAGGCAGCGTTAATTCAGATTCAGTTTTTAACGACTTTTTGCTTGATGTGTATCTAAAGCTGATTTTACACAACTTTCTGACAACATTTTATTTCCTGTAACACACCAGAAAATGTTCAGCCGTATATCTCAGCCCTGATTTAAGATAGACACTATTCCACAGAAAGCTAGAAAGAGCTCTATCTCGTTTTCATCTTCACATTCATTAAGCGAGGGCTTACAGTAAGCCCCTGGAAATCTGAACCTGGGGTTAATATCTTCTGAAACCTCACAGACGCGGCATCACAATCAGTGCGTTTACTGGAGGGGTGTAAGCTTGATTGACGGTAGACGGCAGACAAAGAGCGAGCGAGTTAAGTGATTGCTGATGGCGTCATTCTCTTGTAAGGATAAAGAAAAAATAAGATTATAAAATGCTAAAACCATTCACCGAATATACCTGAGAGGACTGGGCAAGTAGAGTCTATCTGTGGGAAACACTGATACAAATGTTTTACCTCCACTTTTTTCACACAGGAAAATTTCAAATGTAATTCATTAATGCAAAACTTCAATTACAAACAACTGTTGCTTTAGTGGAAACCTCAGCCCAAGCCGGTGATTTTAACCTGCATAAAAATGTGGTTCAGTTAAAGATATATGATATAATATTTACATAGTATTTAACTTTCCAAAAAGAATAAACCTTTGTTATATATTCTATTAAATTGTTTACTTACATAGTTCCAAATGTCGACATCAAAATTTCAAGAAAAGTCAAAACTTTTTTAAACTGTTAAAACTCCTTCACTGTCATGCCACGTTAGCCCTTAGAAACAAGCTCTAACATGTTTTGGCATCAAGCATTTGTCAGGGAATTAAAAACTTGATTTTACATTTTAAATTTTTTGATCATACCAAATGTTACCAAATGAAATTGGTGTGTGTGACTACAAATAATGTCAAACTTTAATACATTACCTCAGCTGTGAACCTGATTTTGCTCGAGTCGCTGTCAGATAGATTTTGATCAGCAGTGGTGGTGGTTTAATAATGAAGACAACATCCTCCATGATGCCACGCTACTTTATAGATGGACAGACAATACACACTGTGTGTTCAAAGTGCATGTCCGGAGGAAATGCACAGGTTTAATGTTTTGTGGGACCCAGAAAAACAAAGAAATAGCCGCCAATTGCTGAGAAATTAGCCCAAAAATAACCTTTAAGCGTTCGTTCCACTGTCCGGTTCCACAAAGAGACAGATTTTATGCTTGAGGTCTTGAAACAAAAGCTGCTCTTACCCATCATGTTGTAGAGGCTCTGTGGTGCAAATTGTCTTGGCATTTTCTGTATCGCTTCTTTAAACACTGTGAGGGCCTCCTGTGAATGAAACAAATAAAAAAAGAGAAGGTGGGGGATGTTTGCATTAGAAAGTGGAGAGAAACTGGCGTTGGAGTAACCAGTCATTCCTCCCCTGCAGCCAGGGGCCCTGACACTGTGAATACACAGCGTGGAATTGGGGGTCGCTGGGAGGCTGGTTCATACAGAGTCTAAAGAGAAAGGGTCTATCCTCAGTGTCACGGCTGTTTAGACGACTAGAGCGGTGTCACATATTGACTCTGGTATGTATAGAGTGGAGGTAGAGCGATTCACCTCGGAGTTTAAATGGTGGAGGGAGCTGGAACTACTTTATAGCCGAAAGGAAATGTTGTGGTTAGAGGTCGGAGGAAGTGGGACCGCTCGCTTTCTCCTGCACGCCAACTATTTATAAAAGCCTTTATTGAATCTGCAGTACCACTGCTCCAGTCCTGATTGAATCAGCAGCATCAGTGCTTGTGTACAATATAAATGTGCAGCGTTGGAAAAACGTTATTTTAGCCGGCACTGTAGGTCTTCGGGGGCATGAAAGAGAGCGAATTTGTTAGAGACAGCCTGAAGATTATCTGCACAAAACACTCAGTCCCCAGTGACACAGGCAATTCTGGAACATGTCCATACAAAGCGGAGCATTTTCTCAGTGTCCCCCAAAGGCTCCTCGGGCGACTGCGTGCATTTTATCTCAATTCGCCACGGTTTTACATTTTCCAGCGTGTCCTGTATGAGAAGGAGCACTCTGTGAACTCTCTTGTTAGCAGTGGAGCTGTTTGATTGACAAAGTGTGTCGCAGATAGGTCGCAATATACACTTTATCTGCGGACCTTGTCCGTAACGTATAAATTCAACAATGTGTTCACTACTGAGTTCCGAGTTAAAGGTCAAGTTACAATAACCATCATTTATTAACGGTCCATTTACTATAAAGTGTTAAAAACACCACATACACTGTGCTGCATTTAATTTTACCACTGTGCCTAACAAAGTGACCATGTACAGTGTGCAGTGCAGATTTGTGCATGCAAACTGTTTTACATTCAGTCCAGGTATTTGATACTACATACTTTGAATAAAGTATACATCATAATGTTAGAGCTACAGTGCTTTGAGCATCATTTTAAAATGGTGCATTTTTGGACGATGACAAACTGGCTTTCTTATTACACTTGCATTTACTTGTACTAATCAAAATGAATACTTGAGGTATTCAACGAGGCAAAGCCACTGTTCACATTGGGGGTTGGTGCAGCTAAGCACTTACGGTAGCTACTGTAAGTCTGTTACACGCATTTCATTATGGTAAACTGGTGCTTTTAATGAAATTATATACGGTGGAATTATGTGAACCTAACTCTAATGGGGTCTTTACCTCCTGGTGTCCCTGCTCGTGGAGCAGCTTGCCCAGGTTGTACAAGCAGCTGGTGACGGAGCTCTTGTGGGCGTGGGGGTCCTTCAGGTTCTCGTCTGGGATATCAGCGCAAGTCAAGAATGTGCGCTTGGACTCATCCAGACGACCCTGGTTCATCAGGATGATGCCCGTGTTCAAGTAGGCCGCTGGTGGGAAAACAAAACATGTTAAGTTCAGGGAGGAGTACTTGAGTTCGGGTCACTACAACCTGACTCAACATTCTACGGCAGATTACGTTCGTGCCAACGCCACTTGCTTGCTCCCCCATCCCATCCTCCTCCCTACTGTATGTGATATTGATTTTACTGTTTTGTTGATGTGACTGAGATTTAATGTTCATGTATGTGTTTATTATGGGAGGTTGGCTCTTCCAGCAGAAACTTGTCACTGCTTGGATTCTTTGAGCACTCCGGAGAAGACAATAGTAATTAAATAGACACGTTTGTGTTTCTGCAGCTGGATTTTCCCTTAGTGGTCGATTCCTTGACCTGTCTCTCTCACCGGCCTGAAGCAACAGACATCCACTGTGCTAAAGAGATAAGTTATGATCATTTTCACATGAAACAGTATTTGCATTACTGTATATTCGACTGTTGCTTGCTTCCTGGGGGTATGCTTTGGCTTCCCGCTAAACTTTTTCTTGAGTGGCCAGAGACAGCATCAAATGATCAATATGTAGGTGAGAGTAATTAGTCTCTGCAGACCTGCCTCTCTAAACAACTCCCTATCAAGTGTGGCTGTTGGAATACATTAACCTGATACAACAGATCAATCTGGAAAGCTCCTCTATAGGCCGCTGACGTATAATCAAGTCACGGGGGGGACAGCTGATAATCGAACAGCCCTGTTTATCCCTCAACATACATGTTATCTTCTCCTCTCTGTCCTTGGAATGTGTTATCTCAAAAGCTCACATTATTTTTATTCCACATTCTTAACACCTCATGGTCTTATCTGTCCTGCATGGTGTTGCACTTGTCGATCAATAGCTTCACCTTTGCACTGAGAGAGGAACAGATAAGCAAAAACCCACAAAACAGACGGACAAAAGAACCGTTTTTTTTCTACTCCATCAGCCTTCTTGGGTGATTTTTTCTATGTGCAGAAAAATGTGACGGAAATCAATGGCACGTTATCACAGACGGGATAGCTCTGCATATCAAATACGACTGTGCTACAGTTTGCTCGAGTTGGCTCCCAATTAGGCAGTGAGTGATGATGTAACCTTGAAAAAAGGCTTTAACTGTCACATCCTCGCTCTCCTTTCAACATGTCTCCTGCTTAAGGTAATTAATTAACCTTGTTATCGGCTGGAACAGAATGAATAATTGCACGCTGGATGGAAATTTTCACGTCTAACCGGGATCTTGATTAGGTCTATAATTAATCCGGGAAGAAAAAGGAGGGGACGTTTAAGATTCTCTGTTTATCTGTCATTGACTGATGCCGGGAACAATGGGGAGCTAATTTATTGCATGATCAGGTAAGATTGCGAGCTATTTGTACTAATCAGGATAGTGAACCCGCTGAAGATGACACTGTATGGAATATTTCTTTTTTTTTTCAGCAAACGCAGGAGAGGAAGATTGAAGAGACAAAAAAACTGACACATAGAAGTAGAAGGAAGGATGAAAAGAAACTCGAGTGTCACGGCCTGAATTCATAATAAATGACATCATGCAGTTGTCTGATCTGTTGACGTGAGTCGGCTCTGAAAGCCAAGTCAGACAGCTGTCTCGAATGCTGAATTCAGTCGTATACCCACTGCCCTTTGCCACCTATTACTCTCCCTTCACATAACCACAGCCTGTGTTCACTGTTGCCTGGACACAGCACAGCCACAACCACAAGAGCTGGAGATTGTCAATAAAAAAAAGAAGAGCTGTACTTACAAGCCAGAGTTGGCCGGCTCCCAATGGCCAGCTTATAGTAGTGGAGAGCCTCTGAGAACTTGTTGCTCTCCTGCAGCAGCAAACCACTGAAAGAGACAAAAGCAAAGCCAGCGCAGACAGTTTAGAGCTTGAAAATCTCCAAAGAGGAGATGCCGAAAACTTAAAAAGCCTCCGTCAGGATCAGACAGGAAGCTGATTAAACTGAGGAGGGAGATTTAGATCTTAGCAAAACCGCAGACATTTGAGCACACTGCGAGTGTTGGCTGTGGATGTTTTGGCGTTTCCCCCTCAGGCTCAAACAGCATCATTAATAATCCTGTCAGACAGACAGCACTCGGGGGAATACAAGACAACAGGCACTTCCTCTGTGAGGGGAGCTCTGATCAATGGATGCACGCACGTAAGCGGAGAACTCGTTCATTTGTTCGCACACAGTCGTATGTCACTGGAACAGCCGTGAGTGGAGACACACTTAGACGGGAGTCGAGCACAAAAGCCTCACAGGCGCACACTCTGACACAGACGGGTGCTAAACGGCACGAAAGGCAAACGAGCATTAAGGGTGAAGAAAATCTGAACTACGACGTAACAATTATGATAAAACACAAACTCACAGGTTATACAGCATGTCGGCCATGTTGCTGCGGTAATACAGGGCATTTCTGTACGCCTGTTCAGCCTCCTCCATCTTGCCCTGGCTCTTCAGGACATTTCCAAGGTTGCCCCATGCTGACAGATCACAAAAGAAAAAAAAGATTAATCGAACAGAAAAAAAAGGAAAAAAAAAACTTTAATACAACTTTCACAGAAAGCCCTTTGATTAGAGCAGCAGGGGAGGCCATTTCTGTGTCAAGTAATCATTCTCTTTTGTTATTCCGAGCCACTCGCTAACATGGGTTCAGTGATTTTTAATCTCTGAAGAAAATGCTGCTCTGCTGCAGCTGGTATACCAAGAGGACATTAAAAGTAAAGAGAGCTGACGCACCGGGGGAGGTTTGTGCCATACGCACCACAGTGAATGAAAGGCGGACCACCACAGAGCTATTGCACAGCTAATGGCAGTAGTGTTGAATGGCAGAGTGAAGTAATTGACAGGTGAAATAAGGTTTCCCAAAGCTTTTGCACATTTTGTGCAGAGACTGTGGAGAGTAAAAAAAAAGAGGTAGAGGAGCGTGATTGAATAGAAAGAAAATAATTGGATGTGAAACAGTGGCCCAGGTTGATAGTTATATAACATAATATCATCACTGATGTGTTTTTGAGGTTATTTTATGATAATAATTATGATTCCAGAATAAATTTCTTCAGAAAAAGACAACTGAATTACACACACAGACAGGGATGAAGAGTCCGATTATATGTACATATATGTATTACACGACTATACAAAAAGTACTTCTAACAAAGCAACCATATTGGTCAATTACACATTTAGAATGTGATCAAGGTGGCATGACAGCTCTCCTTACTCATCTAAAAAACCTTACAATATTACTTCGCCATTTCCATGGCGGTACTCGCTTACAAAAACATACAATTTCTGTACTTGGTAACTAATCTGTCCGGAAAAAAAACATTTTTTCAGCACATATCTGAGTTCCAACAGGATTGAGCTCGGAAGGTGTGCGGCCTTTATTTAGTTAGGGAAATGACCAAATCTCTAGAAAGAAATTGATGTTAGCTCAAGTTGGATGGCTGACTCAACAGGGACTAGAAATCATCTCAAGGCCATTACTAAGGGTTGGTCTACTGGAGTAGTAAAATAAGTGTCATTACATAGAAGTCTACTGACGGGGGATTGTTTTCCAGTTATTAGTCTGACCAGCCAACAGGAGATATGTTTTTTATTTTGAAAGGGAAATGCCCCAAAACACATGAATGCGTTATGATGAAATCTTTTACTTTCTTGCTAACTGTTGTAGAATTGCAATAATAGATTTGAAGGTGAACTTTACCATCAGAATTGGCATGACGGTAATGCGGATAGGACTATTTCGTCTCATTTTACTTTAAGTGGCAGCAGACAACTTTTCTCCCCTAGTGTTCACAAGTGGTATTACTGTTGGTGCACTGTTGCAAAGACAACTGCAAAATTATTGTTTTCCTCAGAGTCACTAATTACAACAACACAGGACAAAACATAGGTCTTGCCACTTAGTCTACAACAGAAAAGGATCACCTGCTAACGTTCTTTTTCTCGGTGACCGCGTGCTCGGTGGTAGACAAAACTGTAGTGATAGCAAGGTTTACCACTTAAAATAGAAATACAAATCCTTGGCTCATGTTGCTTCTGTAGATAAGTGTCTGAAATGTGAAAATATGCAATGCGCCTTTAAGCAATATATTCATATATTCAATATCATAACATCTATGCAATCATAGAAGACAACTCTGTATAAAAAAGCAGATAAAACATCCCAGCTGCCTTCAACTGTGCATCCACGAGTTAACTCATGACGTTTCTTTTACAGCAAAGAGTTGTGCATTCTGAATTTTCACAGTCCAGAGCATCCGTTGAGTGTGTCTGTGTTTGAGCCTGGACCCTGTTCAAATCTCATATTAGCCGTAATGAATGTGAGGCGAGGACATCGCCGCTGCTCTGTTCGGCTGATGGCCTGCCAAAACAAACAGCTGTCATGCCTCAGCTCTGCTGCTGAATCTGAAAGGGAAATTAGCTAACACAACGCGTCCCGCTGTTGCCTTGCGAGTACCCTGCCCTGCTTTCCCTCCTCAGAACTTCGCTCTGGATGGGAATCTGCGTGTGATGACCTTGACTGCGAAGGCTACTGAATATTTTATCTGCTGTTAAAGGTGCCAGTCAGAGACGAGCGATGGTGCCCTTCCAAGTGAGACAGGGCATCTGGTGTCATTAAAAAGATTGCATGCTGGGTATAAAAACCATGTGCGATAAAGAGAGAGAGCAACGGCAAAATCATGTGCTTTTAGCCTTGACTGGTTACAACCCACACCAGTTTAATTTTGCTTCTGGGACAAAGAGTTCAACTTGTGAGCGCTTGTATATTCAGTGATAAGGCTGAGTGATGGAGAGAAGACATGTTGAGGCAGCTTTACATTGAATTATTCATGACGGCAGTAGTTCTAAACCTTGCCTAAAAGCTTGCTCACTCTTCAGACAACCAAATATGATGGATGAAAGAGGATTCGGTGCGTGTAACAGTGCATGCGGTGCATGTGTTGGGTGTTACCTTTAGCAGGATTGACATAAATCCCTGACTTGTAGAGCATCTCCTCATTCTGCCAGTCCCGGTTCCTCAGAACAGTTTTGACACCAAATAGCAGAACCAGGGCAGCGCTGCAGTACACCAACACAGCCCTGGAGGACCTGCGTCGCAGACGGACGTAGAGGGACCTCATGCCCACTGCCACAAGCAAGCAGAAGCCCATGCTGGGGATGTACAGCACTCTCTCTGCTATCACAAAGCCCACATAGAAAAACAGGTTTGTGGCAGGGAGAAAGGGGATAGCCAACAGGCCAAGAGAGAACACCACAACATTTTCAGTGGTGGGCAGTGGAGTCCTGCTCTCATAGGGCTTTTTGGTACCATTTTGTGCACTATGAATATGAGCATCTGTGTGGGAATTGTTCACATGTTCATGATTGTTGTATTGGTAACTGTGTCCATTTGTGTTCCCATTTTTGCCGTTGGTGTAATGATGCGCTTTGCCGTTGGTGTCCTTGCCCTTGGCCGCGTGGTGGGTCATCAGGCTGAACCAAGCCAGCAAGAGCAGTCCCAGGTAGAAAGCGGCCGTATGACAGTTCCTCCAATCAGCAAGGCTCCTGATCAGCGGCAGGGCGTCCATTGACCAGTCAAAGCTGAGCAGGTCCGGGCAAAGGAGGAGCCAAAAGTTGATGGCCGGCAGGTAGAAAAAGGTGAGCACCCTGGTGAGGAGCGAGGGCGAGTCGGCCGCCGGGTTGTCAGAGTTGGAGAAGTTTGGGGGTTTGTTGCCCATCCAGTAGAAGCGGCAGGCCAACAGGATGGCTCCCCAGGCTGCCAGCAAAAATACATTCAGCAGCAGGTGGACGTTCTTTCTCTGGAAGACATATAAAACAGAGAAACAGGGATCAAATCCTCAATCCACTGGAGGGGGAAAAAAAGATTGTTGGAGAAAATATACTGCACATGAGAGCATCAAGGCAAAGCTAGTTTTCCGGATGGTTGTAATATTTACGACTCTTGGACCGTTATATTCACTCTGACCAGGGTTAGGAATTGATCAAAGGAGCGCCTGATCTCACATCACTTCACCTCTCTGGAATAAAATGGCTACTACACAGCCACAACAGAACAGCTGCACAACGCCATCTGGAGCAAAATTAGTTTGAATGACAATTTACAAAGTGTTGACTTTGTAGAGAAGTTTTTATGCCTTTCATGAAAAAGTTTTGTTTACGCAGATCGGTTCACTGCCATCTGTATCTTTTTTTCCCTCTCGACTCTTTAAACCACTTTCTCAGCCGACCAAGAAGCGGAACGCTAACTTTTATTGAAGCCAGATCATTCACACTGAGTCAATCCCTTCATTGTTTATAAATGAAGGTGACCTTACATCATAGCTTTCTATTCATGCTCCGTTCTTTCCTCCGTGGCCTCCACAGACATATCAAAACAAACACAACTATATGAACCCCATTCATCAAAATCCAGACTTATTATTAAACACTCTCCCGAATGCTGTGGGGAACTGCTTATGAAATATTTATAGTGTGTTTGGTTGTTTAATACTTTGCTGGCAGAGCATTGAA
The DNA here is from genome assembly GCA_903131615.1 of Diplodus sargus. Taxonomy (NCBI): domain Eukaryota; kingdom Metazoa; phylum Chordata; class Actinopteri; order Spariformes; family Sparidae; genus Diplodus; species Diplodus sargus. Next base: position 3,034,291 of record CAEMYA010000008.1, read on the forward strand.
AAATGCCTGGACATATTTCCCTGTAAGCATGTTCCAGTGTTAGGACCAACTGACCCGTCTGACTGCGTTCATGTTGGAAATCCAACTGAAACAGCTGCATTTAGATCTTTCTCTAGATTCAGCACAGCTATGTCCACTTGTTTCCTGTGGTTTTAACTTGTATTACTCCTCAAGAATGTAAAAAAATGTAAAAAAATAAAAATAAAAATAACATAGATAATCAATAAATTAACTATGCACCAGTGGCTTGTTGCATTTCTCTCAGCAGTCTGCCTCTTAAAATCCAGGGCCGAGATGGAATCCTTTTCATTATTTAAACTTAAACCCAAGGCAACACAGGCTAACCTCACAGTACCTCTGCTTCAGTGACTGTGATCTCTCTCTGTCCCCACATGCCAAAGGGCATGAGCATGTCTCATCTGTGATCATAAATGTCAAAACACCAATAATTTTGGGGGCGTACTATTGATTTCCCCGCCTGCCCATTGTCATCTACAGATCTCATCCGTGAAGAGAGGCTTCAGTAACCTCTGGGGACATCTGACTGCAGGGGGAAAAGCTTTGTTGTCTGCTCATCATCACCACTAATGCAAAGAGCTGCAGCCTCCTCACAGAAAATGAGACTGGAAACACGGGAGTCATCGTCATGAAACTGATATACAATCAACAAATTGCAATTCTGCAAAGGACTGAACGCAACGCAATAAGATGCAACATGTTAAGCCGCACAATCTTGAGTGGTCATTGGAACAGCAAGTGTGGCTGAATACTGGTATACAATATTCAAAGCAGGGATTTTTTTCCTCAAACATAAATTACATGAAGAAACAACATCCATAAGGTCAGCTCTGTCAAAAGCTGCGGGGAAGAGCTGACAACAACCCGCAGTGCTTCGGTATTTCATAAAGATATGCCACTGCTGAAGAAGTTATTCATTCACTCGGCAACAAAAGGTCAATGTGTCAATCCATATCACCATTTCTCATTAGTTCGAGCAACTGCCAAAGGTGATACAGTCAGCTCCTCGTGAATCATATGTAGACGGGACACAGTGAGCTTTTTTACATGGTATATAGTATGAATACAAAGAAGGCTAGAATTATGTGAAATATTATCAGATGCTGTTAAATAACCCTAAATTATGAGTATAATGTCAAGGTGACGTGCAGGGGCTTAATGGATCGACCACTTCAACCATTCAGCCATAATGAACCTAGTTTAGCTGGAAACCCACTGTGTCAATGATTGCTCGAACATAAAAACGACCACAGCCAGGCAGCTAGATATCAAACACAGGAGTCACTGCCAAACAATCATCATTATCGCAAACTTATTGAAACTAACTAAAAAAGGAAAAGTACTACCATCTGTTATTTTATACAGATACGACTGATAACATGGATCCAAATGTGGCACTATAACAGGGTTCTGCCCTGTGAAAACCAAATGTGACTACAACTGTGCCAGGGCCAGAACAGGCTGCACATGGGTCATGAAGCAAGAATTATGTTCAAACGGTCCAGTAAAACGAAGAAAAAAAAAGACGTAAATAAGCCCGCTTCCTGTGGAACAAAGGTTAATACCATGTCCATGCATCATTTTAATTAGGCCTTAAGTGACAGATGGCAGTGTAGCCTCACTGTTCCTGCTGATTGTGGGATCCACCACAGAAGCAAACAACGCCATAACAACCAGACGAGATAGAATTATTTTATAAAGGTTAAAAGAATAGTTCATTATCTCTGCGAAAAAACATTGTTCCCATTCCTGCTGAGAGTCAGATGGGAAGTTTCATACCACTGATGTCTGTATGATAAACATGGAGCTACAGCTAGCAGCCCGTTATGTTAACTTTTAAGACAAGTCTGGCATATAACACAATGTCAAACCACAATGTGACATGCTGAACTATTTTAGTATGGATCAAACAAACAAGGAACAATATGTTAATTTGTGAGCTTTAAATGTGCTGGTCAGTAGATTGTGTTGTTTTTGGACGGCGCCAAACCAGCCCGTTCCCTCGTTGCAACTCTTGCGTGCTAAGCTAAGCTAACTGCCTGTTGTATGTACCTTTATAGTGTTTATTGTACAGACTATTGTCTGTACATTGTTGTCTTTTCCTGGTTTTAAAGGCTGCCTAACAGTTACATTTATGCAATTTTCTAAACTTACCAAACTTTTCTACTGGCCTTTACCCACTCAGTCATTATATCCACATTGGTGATTATTATTTATGAAAAATCTCACTGTGGTATTTTTTTGTGAAAGTACCGATGTCCAGGCATTTGGTCAAAAATATGCACACATTTCTGAAGTGCTTTTGAGTCTGATGATATGTTTCCAACAAACAGTACGACTGTTCAGGCATGGGTGGACAAATTAAAAATATGCATCACAGAAAAAGTAGCCACGGACAGTCCTTCAAAAGTAATATTTCCTCCAACAGCTCAAACTGAAAATCTGCCATCTGAACTTTACATGAACTCTTCTGATGGATGGATGGATGGATGGAGATCATCCTCTTCGAGTCTCACACACCACCTTTCATCATGCACTTGGAGTCAATCCCTTAAAAAAATCACTGTAGCGGAGAAAGCCGAGGTCCCGTGGCTGCTCTTTAATCTAAGCAGGTGAGCAGAAACTCTACAAAGAAATTAAGTGGACTGAAGGGGTCTGTGAGGGTTACACTGTGCCAACTTTTTCCGACTTGCTGATCAGTGTTAATACATCTCAATCACTGCTTCGGGGAGATCCAGCCTCGGATTCACAAGGCTCTCAAGTGGCCTCTCTGGCCAAGGCAGGAGTTTATGAGACACCAGCCGAGAGTTTACTCATGAGGAGATACTAGAAGAGAGGTTTCTTCTATATTTGGAGCGAAAATGAGGTGTTTTACCGATGGAGCAGTGTACCAGACAACACCCAGATCACCTCAGAGCAAACTTCTGTGCTGTTTATGGCTGACTTTTGCAGAAACTTTGATTCTTTTTCCCCTGCTGTGATGGGACCTAACTGTTAGGGCAACGGTTAGGTACAAGTGTTTCATGTTTTTGTATATACACCTCTGGAGCCCTTACAGTGCAGATGCCAGCCACTCCAAGACATACTCATACCTGGCCCTACTACAAACAGATATGTCATTCTGACTCTTCCCAGACGCAGCACACACTCGGACACCACCACCTTAACCATGTCCATATGTCTATCCCGAGAAGCTTCATTTACATTCTTGTGCTTCACTTGCACACTGAGATTTCCATTTTTCTGTCTTTCAGAGTAAAGTCTTTGGGCAGCATTGAGAACACAAAACAATCCTTTGATTGCACTTCAGCACACATTCGTAACACCGCCGCTCCTCCTCTTGGCCTACTTTGCCAACTGCGCTGACTTTCTAAGAAAAATAAATGAGAAAGCAAAGAAGTGTATAAGGAAGAAGCAAACAGGAAGCGCTCCGGAGATGTTCTGGAGGACACATTACTGCGGGGAGGGGGACATGAGCCCGAAGTCGATTATCTCTTAAACAAACATATGCATCCTCCCTAATATGCCTGCGGTTAATATGTCTACCATTCAAAAACATAAGTTCAATTACCAGCCGGGCAACGGCTCCCTGGGTGCTGTGGCTGCTATTATGCAGGAAAACCAAGGCATTCCAGCTTTGTGTCTTTTGTCTATAATCCAGTTTAGTTTGAAATAAGTGGTTCAGCACAGCCCTGTAGGAGGCATGAGGGCAGTGCTTTTTTTCTTCCCTTTTGTGTTTCAAGCGCAATCAGTTCAGAATTGAAACAATTTAGCCCTTTATAAGGGAAGCGTGTGAATAAAATATCCTTGGAGATGAAATGCAAAGCAGGCCAATTACTGAATCCCCATTTGTGCCTGTGCCTGTCTCTTTACTCCACTACACTTTGATTAGGTTGAATTGACTGAGGAGAAAACTCGATCTTAAAAGTTCTGTTTTTCTAAACGCCCTTTTTGGTGTTGTGAAAAGAGGCAAAAATAAAGTAAAAAAGAGCTCAGAGAGAAATGTAATTAATTAGTTTGTAGAAGGAACCCTATTCCCCCTGGTACACACACAGCCTCTTCTGCATAATTGGCAGACGCGCACCATACCATTTTTCAAGAGTGTTTTTAAGAACAATCCATCACACGACACATCTAACTAGCCCATCAAACTGCGACGCCGTGACTGGCTCACACTACAGCGAGCACCGGGGAGGAAAATCCGGCGAAAGACGAAGTGGCGTGTCCGACCTATCGCCTCCTCTTCATCATTACTGAGATCAATTGTCTGCAGAGGGCCTTTCATCAAGATCCTGCTTCACATTGATGGACTTGTAATGAAAGTGAAAATGAGCTCAGGGTACCAATCTGAGAGTTAAGCCACGTTCAATGCCTCCGGGCACACACACGCACACACACGCAAACAGAAACGCTCAATTTCAGGAAGAACACCAGATCCCCTTAAAAAGTGTTGCATAAATCTTTGTACAGGTTTGATGGATGGACATTTTCTCTACCTGTGTCCTTGTTCCTCGTCTGCAGGATCAACTAATCAAGCTCGTGGCTGATGAACCACAAATTCACCACCTATCTTTTGTCTTTCTTATCAGCTGCAGCTGCTGTGATCCCCTCCTTAGAGACAATAAAGTACCCGATAGTAAGCAGGCAAGACAAGATAAGAAGCAGAGTATTTCACTTCCTAACAACCTGTTATGGATTACCACCAGCTGGCTCATGTTTTCAAAATGTGATTAAGCTAATGCCTGACAGTTTGTCCTCACGCACAGAATGTGTAAGCTGTTGCATTTTGTGGTTTTGTCCGATTTCATGGAATAACAGAAATAAATTGGGGGACAGGAAAATATGCTACTTTGGTTTGATAAAGGGAGTTTAATAAATATAAAGCTAAAGCAAGCAGCCAGTTAGCTTAGCTTATCAGAAAAGACAGGAGGAAGTGAAATGTCCAGTTTGGCTCTGTCCAAAATCTGCTTATCAGCGCTTCTAAAGTTAATTAATTATTATATTTTACATTGCTAATTTCATCTGTACAAAACAGCAAGTGTAAAAACAACATGTTGTCAATCCAACATGGTGGTAACTTTCTGGAATATACCTTATTTCCATGTTTCCAGTCATTGTGCTAAACAAAGCTAATCAGCCAGCTTCATATTTCCTGCAGAGATATGAACATAGTGCCAATGTTCTCATCTAAAACTTGATCAGGCAGATGAGTAAAATAAGCATATTCTCCATATGCCAAACTATTAATTAATTCGTTTGGAGAAAGTACTCCCTGGGTACACACACTCAGCCCCTTTTGCATAAATATGGGGCAAAAGCTAGCAGGCACTTAGCTTAGCTTTCGGAATCAGAATCAAACAAAATCAGTTTAACAGCACCGCTTAAGCTACTTAATAAACATGTCTTACAATGTCATTTGTACAAAACATGTTGTTGTTCCAACATGGCGGTAGATTCTTGGAATCTAGCTTGTTTCCCTGTTTCCAGTCATTGTGCTAAGCTAAGCTACCCAGCTAGCTTCGGACATGAGAGTAGTATCAATGTTCTCATCTAAAACTTGGCAGGAAAGCGAAAAAGCATATTTACCAAAATGCCAAACTGTTAATACGGGAATGTAACACTGAGTTTTGATAAATGTAAAGGTGAAAGGTGACAGGTGCACTTGCTTGTCTCAGAGAGTTACCGAACGCCCAAGAGCTGTCTCCTAACAGTTTCTCACAGTCCACTGTATGAACAGATGTTCAAATCAGACTGTGGATCATCTCAAGGGCACATGCGATAAATTCACATTCCTCAATTTGTCACGTTGCTACGATAAGCTACATCAGACCTGTCATCACTTCAGATAACCCTCTATAAATGAGCGTTCATAGCTGTGGTGGATAGTTTACTTTAAGTCAAGTGGACAACTGCTGGATTGTGGGGGCCCCACGGTGCGAAAGGCCGTGGGGGCAAACGCAAGGGCGGACCTGCATCGCACCGCTAATCATCAAAGCTTTCAACCCGTTTGAACCCATCAGAAAAACCCACAGAGTCAGCCGGTCGATCTGGCTGGTGGAAAGAAGGAGCAGACAGACGGGAGAGCGAGAAGCTCTGGAAGAAGGCCAGCGATGAGCAGGAGTCAGTTAGAGATAAAAAAAGCAGACTTTTATTGACTGTGAAACATTAAAGATAAGAGACTTGAAGACATGCAGCTTCCAGCGGCGAGGGAGACCGCAAAAGGAGGCAGCGGGAGAGAGACCAAGTGCAACACACAACACGATGAAAGGCACTGACAGTATTCATTTCTAAACTGATTATGAAAACATCTTCGTACTTAAGGGTCGCTGCCCGTTGCCAGAGGCCTACTGGTGAAAAAAAAAGGTGAAATTGAAATGTGACGAAAGCAGATAAATCCGAGTAGGAACATTTCCGACCGACACGTCGTAAAAAACAGGCCAGCTCATGCTCTGCTGGTCAGCTTTTATTAACCATAATCACTGAACCAACACGGATCCATTTCCCCCCCGAAACCTTCATTCGACATTCCTGCTCGTCTCACCCCTGAACACGCTTATTTGAGATGGCCCAGTCATGCCACAAAATGTCTCCCTGTCATGCCTTTATTACGGGATAGGAGAGATCTCATGGTGTCACTGGAGGCGATGAATTCGGAACTTCTGGCAGACTTTAAACGGAGAAGTGTGTTATAGGTGAGCAGGAGGACGATGAAGGAACGCCTAAGACAAAGATACACAAACAAGTTAATCAGCGGAAAACCCTGCAGATTGCCAAGTTCTTAGCGTTGGCTAAAACCTGAGTTGTTACAGTGTAAGCTATGGAAAAGCAACAAAACGTCTCACAATATTTCCCAAACGTTTCGAGAGTTTGTCCTCTTAAAGTTCAGCTCACGCAACAGTTCAACCCGTTGACTCAAAGCGGGAGGAAAAAATAAAAAAGCCATCTTGTTTTCTGTTTCTCGTCAAGATGTACTTTGCCGGTTGCATCGCCGTCACGCATCCCAATTCATTAGCTGAAAAATCCCGGAAATATGAAGAAAACTCCAAATTCGTCTTCATTAGCAGTCGGTACAGACTAAAGGCAAAAGCGCAAGGCCGACCAAACAATAAGAATATAATGACAATGGAAAACCAATGTCGACTCAGAGCCCTTAACATTTCAGAGCAGATATTTATTGGGTGAAACCACAGTAATTGTTTGAAAAATAAACTGAGTGTTCCTGATTTCTGGTCTTTTCGTTTCCCATATTTATTTGTACTGCGAGGGGCCAACTAGCCTGCGCGACCACTGCTGCAAATTTGCTGTGACAAGATGCTGATTCAAGCTCTACAGAGGGGGATGAAATGTGGGTTTGAGGGAAGTGCTTTATGCTCACGGACCCTCAAGGACTTTGGTGATAAACGGAAAAGAATATACCAAAAGAAAATAAACCAAAATTTACTGTGTCTGAGGGATGCTGCCAGTTGTATCCAAACCAGATTAGCCCTGTCCATGCACGGATTCTCAGTCATTACTATGCATTTGGGGGATCAGAGCCTTTGTATCGCAGGGTTTTACAGAGGCGGTAAGCTCCTACAGAACATGAATGGACGAGACACACAAAGCCGGAGCTGGGTCCTGCAGCTAAGCAGATGTGCTGTCAGAGGGATGTCAGATGCTGGATGAGGAAAATTGCTCCGATTGCATTTTTTTTATTTTTTTTATCCAAACCGCATTTTGAAAATAGCTCTCTGGTGTGTCATGTTACGGTTGACCACCAAATCCCAGTGACAGCATGCCATTTGTTTCTGTTTATACTGGCTAGTAAAGAGCACGAGAGGAGCTCAGCAGATATATTAAAAAAAAAAAAGTTGACTTGCGGTGTGGGATGATGACGAAGAGCAGAGACAAGTGTCGGCCATGAAGCAGTCAAGGTCAAGGTCCAGTCCGAGCTCTCACGTTGGATGACAGCGTGCCGCTTTTTACCACGTGGAACTTTATACGGAATGCTCTTTCACAGCTAAGTTAATCTAAATGAATTTGAAAACGATGGCACAAGGTGAAAGGGGTCGTTTGGCCTCGTAACGATGAATTCAATGTTAACCATCCCCTGAATCTCGCTGCTCTGCTCCGTTTTACAGAGATTTATAGCAAGTCTCTGCTCACTGTTTTCCCGTCCGGCCCACAACTTTACGGTTTTGGTTTAATCTCACCACTTTCATAGCATCCTTTCCAAATGCAACAGGCAGCTGTTTTCAGCAACAAAAAAAAGCTGTAAAACCTCCCTGTACACGACCTACTCAGCACCAAACGACAGACAGGCACAGTTAGCAACTAGCTCGTGAATTCAGTGGAGCGCCTGGCCAAGAACGCCGCTCCAAATGAACGACGACTGAACTTTAAAAGATAACGAACAGTATTTACACAAGATTAAATGGCTTTCTTTCAGTGTTAAGCAGTTCTGGTGGTCCAACTGGATGTACTTATGTTGGGTCAACATAATGTTTACTCACTGTAAAAACAAGGGTTTGGTCTGACATTTTTTCTTTTAAAGATTTTTTTGTGGCATAGACACCTTTATTAGCAGCAGACACAGAGGAAACATGGGAGAGAGAGGGGGTGTGACATGCAGCAAAGGACCTCCGGACGGAATCAAACTGGAGGTCGGCTGCGTTTACGGCATGCTCTCTCACCACTCGACGCCTGCACGCCCTGGTCTGACATTTTTAACTCCCGCACATTAAGTTGGACCAACAGAATTACTGAATGTTTTAAAAAAAGCAATTTAGTCATGTGGAAACATTAGTTAATTCAACAAATGCAATGTTTTTAATATGCACGACAAACGTATACAACAGTTGTTTAAATTGGTTCTCACATCTGGCATTAACACTTCTGTACTTACTTATTTCTGTAGTTACATTTTGGTACTTTTGGTACTACTTTCTTTTGAACATATTAGTTGAACCTAATGCTAATGTTAACATGCTAATAATAACATCCTTTATGTTTCTTAGCTAGGCTAAATGTTCACTAGGTTTACATTCTTTTCGTTCTTGTGAGTTGGCGTGCTAACATTTGCTAATTAGCATGTGAAGTACAGCTGAGGCTGATGAGAACTTCATTGTTTCCAGATATTTTGCCATAAATCAAAGTAACAGACCAGCTTAAATTATAGCTAGGTGAAAACTTAAGGCTGCCAAAGTTGTTACAACTGATGGCAACATTTCTGTCAAAATCTTAAGATATTTCAGTGTGGACCAACGTGGTGGACCAACCAGATGTAGCTAGCGTGGCCACTCAGAAAAAATAAAAAAATTGATCCTCTTTTTCCGCTCAGTCAGTAAGATAAACACTGTAAAAACAAAAGTGCAATATACACAAGTAATAATAATGAATCACTGGCCGTCCAAACACTTTATTCATGAGAAATAAAAGAGAGGACACTTTCACAGAATAAAATCACGGAGCTCACAGAGAAAATCACCAGGTAGAATGAACTCAGGACGCTGACAGGGCACTGTTCAATTTGTGAGGTCACGGTGCCATAGATCAGACTCATAAAATCATCATGGAATTATAAAACTCACTGGAGGACCTTGAAATTACTTTAATTTGTAGTTTTCAGCAGAGACTGTAAATCAAGAACGGCCACAAAGACAGAAATATTTAGAGCACCGAAGAGGGAATGGCAGGGAAAAAACAGAACTGATGAAAAGAGGGAGACAGAGACCCGAGAGATCAAACAGAGAGCCCGGAGACTGTTAACGTTGGGCATGCCAGACGTCTTTCTGTAGGTCTCTGAGCCTCGACGTGTCTCCGTACAGGCTTGAACTCCCACAAGGGCATGATAACTCAATTCTGCACTAATATGCTCCCAGATTACCAATGAATCTGGGGAGTGAGAGAAGAATTCCCACATGCGCTGGCACAGAAATCAAGCACCTGTGTGTCTCCATTTGGTTCAGCACTCAACCCGTCTGAGACGCAACGCCAGAACTTTTTCTAACAGCGTTTCAGAGCCAACGAGCTACAGTAATTCGGGCTGAGTTTACGTGGTGTTGCTCACAAAACAAAGGCTTAATCACACAGGATTTCATCGATGTGACTCTCTCAATACTTAAATTTCTTTTTATAGATCCTTCTGCGGGGGAGGATTCTTTCCACTATTTACATCGATGTTTACAACCAGGCAGATTGTCCCGTGTGGCTTTCGCTTTACCGCTGCGATAATCATTCCAACGTGTCACAGAAGAGAAATTACAATTGGGTGTGGGCCAGGGTCCATTTAGTCCGCACGGTCGACTTAACGTTTAAGGCCAAAAACTGCAACTCAGCAGCTAAACAAGAGAGACTGGAAAGCAATTAGGCAGCAGTGTAAGAGCAGGAACGAGCTGGGGAAGCATCTGAGGAGCAGCTCTCAGTCGTTGAGGGGCCTGCAGCAGCACCGGCGCCAGCAATGGGATGAGTTTGTTTGTTCACAAAGGTTTTGAAATTCATCTTGATGCGCGACGGCTCCCCGGCCCGCTCATTCATCACTTTGCTTTAATGCTCTGACATATGAAAGAGCATATAATCTGTGTGGCACTTTGGTTAGGCTGAGACATTGGATGAATAAAAGTGTGGAAGTGGAAGAGTCTTGAAGTAGTTCAGAAGAGCTCAGAAGGCAAAATGTCTTCTTTGGTTCATCTCACAGGAGAGACGAACTCTTGATCATCGGATCATGTCTGGATTTAGTTGATGAAATAACCATTAAAAAAAGACACACACACACACACTCCTTCACTACACCGTTATTATTACTCTCATATAACGACTGTATTCACTGTGGTTTAAGATGGATTACATTGACATTTTGAATTGATCCGCAGTTTCAATATCTGCACTCACAGTCCTCATGTGACCACTGTGGAAGACGTAGCGACACATCCTCCTACCCGTCTGAGTGCAGATGTCCCTTTAAACATCACCATTATGTACGCTACGTGGACTTTTCCTCTGGTTTCAGAGCAGAAGAAATCAATCAGCTGTATACAAGCCTTTATCTTCCTGCAGTTGTTCCAGTCGCTGTTTCAACGGCTATTAAATCCTTTTCAAAATTCCTCTTTTCACCACTTTTTTCTTGCATTTACAAAACAGGAATATTTGTGAAAATGAATTTGGGTCCATGCGTATATAAAATATATGTTCCTGTGTATTTATATGATATATACAAACATTTTTTGCAGTGATCCCTCAAATGTGGTCATCAAACACTGACAGAGTGCGTATTGGAGGCAGGATATTTTACAGTTGCATGATTAAATGTGCAATATGTAAGAATATGCTTCCACTTCCAATTCAAACTCAACTCAAAACCTGGAGGGCTTAGTCACCGCTAGCTGCTGCCAACTCTCGCTGCCAATAGCTTGTTAGCTCAGTTAGCTGTGCATCTAGCAGTCTAGACTGTGATACAGGAGCAACAAGGGAGTGTTGGGGCTTACACTGTTAGCAAGGGGGTTTTGGTGCAGGATGTGCTGGGCCTAGCTGGTTAGCATGCTAACTCAAGTAGATCTCCTCAACACAATA
>CAEMYA010000008.1:3046259-3062185 GCA_903131615.1 Diplodus sargus
AGACAGGCACACAGGGAATTTCTGCCGGGACTGAACCCACTCAGGTAATAGAACCACGACACTCTGCCTTCAGGAGCCACTGCGGATATTACAGGACACGATGAGATGAGGCAGCGGTGTTTTTTTGTTTTTTTTCAGATATCCCCACATTTGTTTCTCTTTCCCTTGTTTGTTGAAATAGGCAGTCTGCCCATTCCACATCTGAATGATTTCATTTCTCTTATCCGTCTGAGAGGTTCTGGCAGCAGTTTGGAGTTTATTGGATATCTGGTTATGCTTGTTTTGATTAGGATTCCTACAGGCCGTATTAACTGTACAAAGCACACAAACAACCAACAGGAAAAAGTCCCGGGTGCACAGTAAACCTGTCACGAGGCTCTTTGAGCTATTCCTGTTTTTATAGTCATCCTTTTGTTGAGCCTCAACAAACGATAACTCAACAAAACGTCTCAAAACTAATTGAGTTTGTGAACAACTGTGGCTTTTTTCTGCTTTGTGTCAAATTATGTGCATAATCAGAGCAGTATTGTTTTGGATGACATACCCCTTTGAGAGTAATTAGAGTAACAAAGCAACGTGGAGAAACAGAAAAAGAAGCTTAGACTCGATCTGAGACTACACCTCACGTCCACATGAGGCCTAACAAAAGCCTTCACCAGTCTTCTTTTTTCTTTTTTCACTGTGGCTGGAAGTCTCAAGTAATGCTGTTCTGGCCGACTGATTTTACATGCCAGTTTATTTGCTGAGACCATAAAAAAGGAGCCGTAAATAGGAGCTATGGTCAGCGACCGAAACAAAGGCCCACACTATATTTCACTTGTGTTGAAGGTCTAAGCTATAATTTGCAGAACTTTAAATGTAAAATATCAATTGACCTTAGAATGAGCTGGAAGAGCTGGTCCCAGGACTGTCCAGTGGAGGGGAGAAAAAAAAGTGAATTAACACACTGGAGGCATGTCTGTGTTCATTAAAAGTTGACGACTTCCTTAATTGTGAGTCTGTCATTTGCGGTAATACTTCTGGGTGAATAAATTATCCCTTGTAAGAGCCTAGCGATTTTCAGAAAACAGGCAAACCCGCGAATCCATACGGCTCCATTAAGACGACCCGATGCATGCGCTGCGGGGACGCTGGTGCTGTGGGACATTCCTTTCCACGACTGAGGTCTTACATAACATGCCACTATCGATTCACAGACACGCCGGCTATAAAAAGAACAGGGCGTGCGATCGTTTTCAGCGGGGAGCGATGTGAAATATTTTCTTGCTTGTTTTTCACATTCGCCTCTCATGCCCTACACCAGGCTTTTTTTTTTGTTTTTTGTTTTAGGGGGATTTTCATTCTTTTCTACCGGCTTCCATCTTTCCACATTAAGCAGAGCCAGGGTCACGGCGCTGGCTGTCGCTGGCACCCTGCCTGTCAGCTTCACTTATGCCTGATGGACGGTGGGCTGAAGCGAAACCCAGCCCGAGTCACTTTCTATCAATATCGGCTGCTCCTTGCCTCGTTTTACCCCGAAGCGAAGACTTTCAGAAACCTGTTCAATCATCTGTGCTCGGAATTTCATTTGCTTTTACTCTGCTGCTGTGTGTCTTCAGAATGAGCCATGAAACAGCAGCTATCTCATGAGCAGTATAGTGTAGTATATAGTTAGCAAAGTGCATGTCTCTATGCTAAATCTGAAGCTGATTTTAGCTTAACTTTAATTACTGGATTATCAAATGTCTTATTTTAAGTTCAAAGATTATACATAACTTAAAAGATGACGGATGAGTGTGAAATATTCATATATGTATGAATACATTTTTCCACTTTACAGACGTAAAAGTCGTATTTTCATTTCATTTTCAGCGAGAAAGCCATGCCTGTTCCCAAAAACTGTCTGACAACATGAAATCTTTATGCGCTACCCTTTGTCTACAGATGTGTTTCCATCGTGCGTGCCTCCGACTGCCCATCTCCATCTCCAGACCAGAAGCGGTGGTGTGTATCCCCATGTGAGAGGCAGGTGGGCGAGGGCAGGGGGCACTAGCAGAGCCCACCAGGCCCAATCCATCACATGGTGACAGGAGCCATTAGAGCATGGAGGAGCATCTGTGGAGCCGCAGGTAAGAATGTATTGGCTGGGTTGTGTTTCCTTTTACCTCATCTAATACACAGAGAGGGTATGTATGGATGTCATATTTGGTATGCAGGGTACCAAACACACACACACACACACACACACACACACACACACACACACACACACACACACACACACACACACACACACACACACACACACACACACACACACACCTCTGCACGTAAACGTAGCTGCACACATGTTCGGAGGGACCTCCCTCCCCATTGTTAAGGTCAGGCCTCGCCGGCCCCACCAGCTCCCCAACACCTGAGCTCTCGTCACAGGTAAACTCTGTCGGCTCCGTCACCCTCCAGACACATAATACACACACACACACACACACACACGTGCTGAAAGCAGTGACCTTGCGCTAATAGCCAAAGTGTGAACAGAAAACGGGAAGTGTGAAAAGATAAAGTGCGTGAGCTTGACATTCACAGAGGGCCAGCTGGGTCTCGTCCCAGATTTGGAAATAATTTTTCCGGTGGCTGCGTTGTCGGGTGCGATCGTCAGAGGAACACCTCAAGTTTCTCTCAAGATACATCCGAGCCTCTGTGTGGTCCTACAGCGCCAACATGACATCACCAAGATAAACCCTCTTTATGCGGTTTACACTTTCAAAGCATCAGATTCCTCTATCATGTTTTCAAAGGGTGCTCGAGTCGTGAGCGTCAGGCCCTCGGGGGGCTGAGGCTCCTACAGTACCTGTGTGCTAACAGCATCTTTCTCTCCTGTGTGAAAAGAACTCGCTGACACTTTCTGCTTCTGGTTACGAATGTGGACGAGGAGTGTAGCATTATGTGGGCAGGACTGTCAAACAAAAAGAACAATGGACCGCCGTGATTAAACAAAGCCGCCCATCAGAGGAAAATCATAGTGCAGATGTTTACATTGATTTATAGGGCCAAACAGGTCTTGTTTTTTCCCATGGTTAGAGCTCGTGTTCAGGCCCATTTCACCTCTTCAATTGTGCAAACATTTATTGGTCAACTAACAAAGAAAGACCGGCCAAGTCCTCAGAACAGTCGATCCATTGCCTCATGCTATGGAATAAGAAAAAAAATAAATAAACACTGTGAGATCACATTAAAAAAACATTCCTTCCTCAACTAAATCACGGGCTCCAATTGTGTTTCACTATCTCTCGCTGAAAATGAGCCTTATTAACCGACGCTGTGCAGGAAACAGCCTCGTAAAAAAGCACGTTTTTTCCACATAAACTGTGGTCACACCGCACACCGCTCCGTTGCCAGCTATGTTACATTTGAATGCCATAAACTCATTGCCTGGGAGTAGCTCAAGACAGAAGAACACATGGCCGTAAATGCTTTAATCAGGCACAAAGGCAACTGGAGAATATCAGCACTGTAAAGGTCAGCTTGAGTAAACAGTTTAATGACAGGTTTTTGTACCACGTTTTTGAAGACAAGTCTTGGAAAGCGCTAATTAGAGCACACTGTAGGCTGGCACCAGTTATGAACACTGTATGGGCTGGTGGGCTCGGCTCTAAACATACACACTAATGACTGGAAGCAGGGAAAGGAAAGGGGGGCAAGGTTTGTACAGAGGCATACAGGAAATTATTGATCAAGAAAAGTTCAGCTTAATTCATGCATATTCTGTAAGTATATATTCATTAAAGGTACGATAAGAATTGGAAACCTGTCGAATCCTTTCAGACAAATAGGGGGCAGCATATCACCAGCTAACTGCGGCTAACTGTAGCTGCCATTAGCTAGTGAACTCGGTTAACCATGCAGCGAGCGGTCGGGGCACCAGGGCAGTGTTGCTGTTGTTTACTTTCGGACTATCACCTCTTGACAAACTCTTGCGTGGGGGCTAGCTGGTTAGCATGCTAACTTCAATTTGCATCTCTCTGACACAATACAAAGACATCTTCCCCCGAAATCTCAAAACTGTTGCTTCTCTACAATTTGTCGACAGTTTTGGTTAATTTTTGAATGTTTTAAACCAAAATTGTTGCGTGCCGCACCTTTAAAGCATCTCTCCAAAGACATGATGACTGGGATCATCCTCGAAAGGTCACTCGCATGCAAAGGTTACACCAAATCTCTTAATAAGAGCTTTCCTCACAGTTCGGACGCCAAGGGCTTTGACTCCAGCGTCAGCGCTAACCTAACATGTGCTTATTCAATTACTGACTGGGCACCATTGTTTCCCCTCTCGCCGCCTCGGTTCCCTCTACGAGTCACTCAGCGAGAGAAGTTCCTGCGCTCACTCGAACACAGGCAGGAGGTGTGCTACACTTGAATGAATGCCTCTGAATGCTGAATATTTAAAGAGTCTATTGGAGAATATGTGTTCGTCTAATCCCTTTAAGGATTTTGTACTGCCCAGGGACAATTTGGTTTGATGAGTGGAAGAAATGGATCCGTGTAAGCCCTAAAGCTGACATTACACAGACAAAAGCACGCAAGAAGAAACCCCATGAGTGGTACACAAACAAATTATAGTCTTTTCAAATTGACAATATAATATGACCCAATTTGCATACAGCGTGCTTTAGCGCAATGTCCCTTTTTACACAATGGTTTCTTTCATTTTGCTAAAATCCCGAAAGAAAAGCTTGTATTTTTGAGGTTTATTTTCACATACAGTTAATTATGGAGCACGATTCTTCTGTTCTGCGACATATAACCAATAAACGGAGACAACATCCGTCCTCTGCGTTCCCTCTTCCCTGTGACTTGCAATGCGGAGAGTTTACATTTGAAGTCCTGGTGACATGAGTTGTGAGCCTACGTGGGATTACAGCGAAGCTCTCAGTCTCCATTCAACCTTTTGAAAAAACCGCACACAGAAGCCGTAACGACGCGACGGGAGATTTGCAGCAGATATGGAACTGTAATGTAATTGACTGTGTGCCACGATCAGATAAGCAGGCCCCATTTCACCCGTTTCCGACGTTAAATGTCAAATGGCTGCAGATGGAGTGGAGAGCCGGGTTGATAAAGCGTGGCGCTGGCCAATAGTGGCCCGTCAGTCACGCGACGAGCCGGACTCCTTAGTTCGAACTGAAGGATGACTTTTTATGTACTTGAACAAGTGGAAAAGCTGCAAAACGGCGACAGCTCCTTTGTCATGCTTGTGCGCCTTGTTTCCCTCTTATCGCACGACACCAATGTTACGGACCTGCTCTCCCATCTACAGCACACACTTCCGTTTGGGGAGTTAGCCGCCACGTTTTCAGCACCTGATAGATCTCGAGCCCTAACTTGAGGGAGGGGGACTGTATTTATCTTCACTGTGATCATTTTCAGCTCCGCACACAACTAATGTTCAGGCAGGCGGCGGTTAGAGGCTGGACTCGCCCCGAGGAATAACTCCCGCTGCCTCTCATCATTCAAAGCGGCTGCCTCCCTCCTCAGAGACAACGAGACAAATGCTCATGGCTCCACGAGGACAACAGATCAGGTCGCAACACTCGCACATATGAGTCTATGATCACAGAGCGCCATCACATTACAGAGCAGACTTGTATGACAGAAAACCTCCCAAGTGAACATGATTGAAGCGATGATGACAGCTCCGCGTCCCTGCTTCCTTTTATGCCGTCTGTGGAGCGACTAAATGACATGCTGCCATAATGACTGTTGTCAGCTCAAAGTTGCGCGTCAGGAAACAGCGAGCCATATATGGATATATATTTCAGAAAAATGTGCCGTTTTACGGTCTGTGAGTGAAAAACAGTTAGTTGTTTTGCCGGGTGTTTTCTCCAAGTGCCTGACAACACACACAGCCCCTTATTTTCCTCTTCGGTGCAAGAGCTACCCACAGCGAGCCTCTCTTTGCCTCTTCACTGCAAGAAAAAAAAAGATTTCTCTCTTCAGACTCTATCATATGTTTGTTTTTTATTTTCTTACCTTTTTTTCCTGGCCAATTCACTTAAAACCTTTGGACATGATACTTTCTTTGTGATTTTAAAGGAGCACTATGTAGTTCTGGAGAAGAAATTCAAATTCGTAATTTTTATATTTACAATATTAATGAGGTAATAATAAATTGACATATATTTTTTTCCATGACTGAATAAACAAGCTGTTCTCAGAGGAAAATAAGCTCCTCGGAACACTGTTTAAAGCTGGAAAAGGTGGCAGGGTCCGCCACATATTATCAAAGAGAAACAGATTACATCAAATTGTGTTGTCCTTTTCTCTTTTTCTCTTCTGATTAAAATGTCTTCCCCAAAACTACATAGTGCACCTTTAAGTCTACAATACAGAAACAGGCAGGATGATGAAAGTATAAAACATATACCTGCAGCCTTCTATGCTGCCTTTGTTTGACTAAAACTGCCCTATTCAGAGGATTTGTCACACACTACTTTTATTTTGTATTAATATCTTACAAATGAGTGTGAAGTGATGGATCTTTTGGCTCTAGCTGTTCAAATACACCCTGCTGCTTTAATGCTTTAAATAGAAATGGCTTCAGAGTTCCTAATATCACAACGGTCTCAAGATAGAGGGTGTCGTAACTGGAACAGACTGTAAAGCTGTGACTTTGACACTGCTATATTACCAACATTAGCTGCACTTGCTGGTAAAGAAAACCATCATTTTAAGAGGCCTAAAACCTCCTGCCAAACAGGTTCAATAAGTAGTAAAAAAACAGAGAGTGATTCATGTTTCGGCTGCTTAGTTTTGGGGCCATTGCGCTGCTTTTTTTTTAACTGGATTACCCATGAAACTAAATAGATTCAGCATGTAAAACAAGGGCTGCCTGAGCCTCGACCAGAACAAGTCAAAGAGAGCACATCATCACACCCTTTTCATCAACTCTACACCGGCTCCCCGTCTCTTTAAAGTCAATCTTAAAATCTATTAAGGCTCTGAATGATTTAGCACTTTAATACTTGGTCCAGCTGTGTCTCCCTC
The DNA here is from genome assembly GCA_903131615.1 of Diplodus sargus. Classification (NCBI taxonomy): domain Eukaryota; kingdom Metazoa; phylum Chordata; class Actinopteri; order Spariformes; family Sparidae; genus Diplodus; species Diplodus sargus. The sequence continues at coordinate 3,053,286 of CAEMYA010000008.1, forward strand.
TGTTCTTCTAGCCTCCACTTAGGTCATCAAACACTCCAGCTTTGGATGTTACAACAGTTAAAACAGAGAAGAATCAAGAAGGTGCCTTAACGTGTTAAAAAAATGGGGAAAAGCCTGGTCATGAACATTCAACATGCAACTTGCAAATGTAGATTGACTCAAAAATTATGGAGTTTATGATTGGGTCCCTTATTTTCCTAAAAAATGTTATTTTCTACATAGTTTCATTGTATTCTAATTATTTTGATCTTTTCAGTGTCAGAAAAAATGTTGTGAAGAGCTCTGAGCTTCTTCTTAGGTATGAGAGGTGCAATTATTTACTGTATGAATTGTTCCAATGGTCACCACTGAACGAAAGATACAATTTTACACCCTCACCAACATTACAAATGCTGCTCTCTGAAGTAGAGACACCACACTTGACTGCGCCGTCCTTCAGCCTAACACATCTGCCCCCGGAGACCCTTGCCAAGTTAGTTACCCAAGATGGCACACCATGAAAGAAATCTGTAGGGCCTGTAACTATCTGCCAGTCCATTTCTTTTTCCAAAGACAATGGGATCAGCAGGCTTTGTGGATTTTCAATCAAAAAGTTGAAAAACTGTCAGCTATGAGGCATCATCTCCTTCAGCCCTCTTGGCCCAGCTTCCTCTCTAGTCTAGCCATGCCTGACAAGCCATTAGGAGGCCTGTCGGCCTGCGGCAATGGATGGGCCATACTCCAGAGGACGCGGGGAGTCAGATAAGGCTTAAATCATGAGAGGACAGCGAGGAGAAGATGGCTACAGAGGCCCTCATGCTTCACTTCAACACTCTGCTGAGCAGGAAAAAGGAAAGGCTGGGTTTTCCCTTCACTTAAACATTTTCTCTCTTTGCTTCTCTCCCTGCTGACCCCTACCCCTCCTTGACACATAACACATCTCAAAGTGTTGTTCTTTGCCAGGGCATGCCGGAGAGCCAACCTCTCATTGGCTGCTCCGGAGGCCTTTTGTCACGTTTGTGCACACGCCTTGTTGAATTTGTTATGATGGGTGGAGAGTCATGGGTGTCACATTGACTAGAGAGCATACAGTAAACACTCCTGACAGGAGCTGTTGGGGAAAATGGCAACTTAATGGCTAAACGCTTCAGAAGCGACAAGAAAATATAAAATGGTCATCGCTTTTTGTTGTCTCAGCAATTTCCTTTGAAACATGTTTTCAATTTCTTTTCTCTCTCTCACCTTGAACGATGTGAATACACAAACGTGGGCGCGCGCACATTCACACACACGCGCACACTAATGTACAGGTATATACTGTATTGCACACACATACGGGGGGAAGGCAGGGACCCAAAAGCAAACACCAACAGTATAGCATTTCAAAAATGCAAAATGGTACTAGGATCCCAACTGACTTCAAAGTGTCAATCTATATCATATTTATTTAAAAGGTGCAACGTGTAAGAATTTACCGCCTGTCAAATTCATAACAAGAACTCAAAGGTGGGATAATTTCACCAGAGTTAGCGCTAAATGCTGCTAACACTAGCTGCCATTAGCTAGTTAGTTTGCTATGGAGCTAGTGGTCCAGACTGTGAGCTTGGAGTGCCAGGGAAGTGTAGGTGCTTACACCACTAGCGCAGGAGCTTTGGACTAGAACAGGCCATGGCTAGCTGGTTAGCATGCTAACTTAAGTAGATACTTTAGATATGTTTTAATGTTTCTGACTAAATTCTTCTATGTTGCAGCTTTAAATATAAATGTTTTTTTCCATAAACATCTGGCGTGCCAATTTCAACCTTATGGCAAGCCACCTCACTTTGAGTCTCTAAAGAGACTTGCACCGAGTGACTGGTTGCAATGGTAATGGGCACCATGTGGCAAACAGCTCACTTTTTGTCATTATGTTTTATAAAGACATCATCCATTTCAAGATAATAAACACTAATGGGTCAGTAAGCTTTTAATTCTCACACTGGGTTGGGTTTCATTAACTTAAATTGGTTCTTAATTTGGATGTTTACAATTACATTTTTTCCAAGACAAGGAAACATTGAGTCGCATGAGAGGACAGTTTTGGATTCAAACAAGCAACAATTTGAATTACAAGACAGGACCTAAAAAGCATAACAGGCTAGTTAGTTTAATGAATTCAGGTTATTCATCAATAGATGCAGTTATAAACACCTTTTTCACAAACTGAGAAAGAAATATTCTGTTTGCTTTTCTTTCCTTATGTGCGTTTCATTGCGTTGCACAGAACACACAACAATCTGGTGTGAATGACACAGCTGCGCATATACCAGCAAATGTTCGAATTATATCTTGATGAAAAGCAAACAAAACACACACATATATATATATATAGCACACACAGGCGCGCACGCCTACAGTGTATCGACTTTCCCCTGCTGTTTGACAGCAGCAGCAGGTGCAGGAAATCTAATGCATGTGGAAATCAGCAACCCGGAGCAAGAGTAAACTGTTTACCTTGTAGAGGAGCATGATGACCTGCCGCAATTTGAGCCTGTGGAAAATACAGACGTCGTAAAGCGCTGATACAGCCAGGACGGTCACTCCGAGCTCCTTCCACAGCATGCTGCACGCAGCGCAGCCCAGGCTGCCCAGGAACCAGGCCAAGAGCCGCCAGGACCCGGCGTGGCCCCGCAGCTTACAGTGACGTATGTAGCACAGCAGGGACAGCAGAAAGAACAGGGCGGCGCCTTCATCAGCGCGACCCACAACACCCGCCACTGCCTCGGTGTGGATGGGGTGAGAGGCGAAGAGCAGGCCAGCCAGCAGGCTCCACAGGCCTCCTCCGAGCAGCAGGCGAGCCAGGGAGGTAAACAGGCCCGTCACAGCCCCATGGATGGCCACGTTAACCAGGTGGTAACCCCAGGGCTCCAGCCCACCCATGGCGTAGTTGAGGCGGAAGGAGAGGGTGCAGAGGGGCCGGTAAGACTTATGGCTGCCGCTGTGAGTGAGTAAGGTGCCCCAGAAGTCATCGTAGAAGATGTTTGTCCAGGGAGTCTCTGGAAGCAGGTCCTGATTGGTCTTGATTGCACGGCTGTGAAGAGAAGAGGAAAAGATTAGAGGAGCACGTCTTGGGAAAGAAAAAGATTATTTATATAACGTAGACGGAAAGATCAAAAAAACATTCGATACAGCACTGAACACTGACACTTCTGTCAACTCAATTAATGTCAAACTGCCTCCCTGTCAGACCACTTCATTGCTTTGCCACATTCAGGCAAAGCGCTCTGTCTGAAAACAGTGGTTATGGTATACAGCACTTCTTCCGGCAATGCACGGCGAACTCTCCGAGGAGGATGCACATCTATTCTTTACCAGTGCAGACTAAGCAGAAAATATAGGTTGCAGTGAAATGAGACTTTGCATTTGCTTACAGCTTTACCCCGGGAGTGTGGTCATGTGGCATTCACAAACAGAAAATCAGAGGGCGAGCTTTGAGCTCTGGGCAGCTTTGCCACCACAGCCACAGCTCTCACAGCTGGGGAACTGGGGATTAAGCAAGAGCGCCACGCCCTTAACCACAAACATATACTGGCACGCAGTAGGGGAACGCCATGTTGGCAAATGCAGCTGAGAGAGAGGCGACCTGCGGCGACAATGGACATGGCAGCTCAGAGTCTGTCTGGGGATGAAGCAGCGGTGGTGCATGAACAGTGATGTGTCCATTTTTAAGGACAATTCTAAACACCAAATGTGTGCTTTCAGCTCGACTTGGCAGGCATGGCCACTAAGTAAGGGGCCGGTTTGATTTTCCTTGTCAGGGATGAACCTGTGTGACCTAACCTAACGATGCTACATCAGCCACAAGAGTGCCTTGGCTGGGCAGAGGGGCAAGCAGGGGTCAAAGGAGGGAAAAAGGAAGGCATGCCCTCCTTTCAGGAGTGTTAAACGTTTTTTTCCAATCTTTTCTGTCACTTCGGCTTTCAGTGGGACATGTCGGTGCCAGTGACTTGAAGGCAACAGAATAAACCTCCGCAGAGAGAAGGTGGTTGGCAGAAAGCAGAACAGAGGTGTTGCAATTAAAGGCGAGATAGATGGGACGTGACGCGTGATAACAAGCCAAGTGCGCCAGGTTGCGATGTGTCGTCACAGCAGTCGCAATTAGCACACTCAATTAGTTCAGAAAGTGATGGGTGGGAAAAAGGTGGGAGGGGGCCAGAGACAACATGAGACGAGAGGTAAATTATTTGTTTTATCCGTGACCAAAATCAACACAAATGTGAGGAAGATAAATGAAACAAAAAAGCATTTCGCCAAAAGGTGATGAACGTCTTCCTCGGCTGTTCTGAAGCTCTTAAGCGAAACACTTTACATGGCAGCTGACGCCTCTCAATACCAGAAAGCTCGTGGGGAGTTTGGTGAGGTGCAGCATTCCTCAAATCACAAAAAAAGGACTGGCTTTCTCTGAGAAGGGTCGGCAGGCGTGATAGATCTAAGGGAAATAAAGACTACCTGGCCTCGGGATGTTGGAAGAGGCAGAGAAATAATCAGCTGGGATCTAATAGAAATGCCTTGGATGTCGGCGCACAGATGATTGGGTTTCTCGAGCTTCTCTGACGGACTGGCGGAGACTCCAGCCCTTCACCAGCAAGCTTTAGAGTCGGTAGCCCAACTCTCTACTTAATGACTCAGATATGCCAGTTTATTTTCTCTGGCCCATTTGTCAACTGAGATCTTCAGTCTACCGCAAGATGCTCACATAAGAGGTATTATGGTTCAATTACATCTCAAAGCCGTTTTGGAGACAAGTGCGCTCTTTTTCCATTGCACAGTGCGGTGGAGCCAGCGAGGCCAGATACATTATATATTGCCTTGAAACCACACTCAAGTTTTTTTGGCAGCGAGGGAACAGACAGGAGCCAGTGCCAGTCGCTCAAAGACCACCGCGTTCACAGCCCTGGTGAACCTCCTGAGTTCCTGTGTAGGAGGTTCTCAGATGTCTACTACATTTAAGTGACGGAGATAGGCGAGGACCTAGCATGTATGACTAGCATGTTACGACTCAACCCACACTGCAACAACTACTCAAAGTGGACGGACGCAGCTGATGTAACACATTTGCATCATTGTGATCAGTCTTCCAAAATCTGCCACACCAGAAAAACAGCTGTACAGCTCATCATATGTAAGTATGACAGGTGTCACCCTCTAGGGGCTGTGATGATTTTGATGGGAACAAAAGAGGAAGTCAGGTGGCGTAGAGTGTGAAATACCCAAAGTACGAGTGGCTGGATGGCTGAAAAACACCCTCACTTTCACCCAGGAGACAGCTGTTGGTGTCCCACCTGAAACCATATGCCAGCGTTGACAGCATGTATGCAGTGTAAGTTAAGTTACGTACTTATTTTAACCTTAAAAGCATGATCTTTACCAAAACTTAACCAAGTAGTTTGGCGTCTAAACCCAAACACACTGCGACCATTCTCTAAATGTTAACCCAGGTACAAGTACACTTGCCGCTGGTACTGTTTAACGGTCACATATGGTATGTCGTAGTGGGAACAATTCACAGAACCCCAACTCCAAAACACCCGAGACACAAATGAAAACAGAATGTGATGATTTACTTATTCTTTTTGACGCACAATAAAAGTAATATACAATACAATGTATTTAAAGGTGGGAGTCATTGGCAATCTCCGAATCAAGACTTTCAGGTGTGAGGACGGTTCGTCCCAAACTATGTCAAATCACTAATCCACTGCAGATCTTCATCATCATCAGACTCTCTGAGGGCTAAAAGGCCAGCTGCAGAGGTAGATAGAGTTTCTGCGGCTGGCTGGGCCCATTTCTCAGTCGAGCTGGAGGTAGGGAGGACCTCTCTGTGCACTGCAAACCCTATCCAGCTGGGAGCACATTCCTCCCCCAACCGCGCGCCTGTGCACTGACTCCCTGAGGAACGAGGGGATCATGTGGCCACTAACAAGAGAAGCCCCTGAAAAACTTTTTACCTCCCATTACTCAGTCTCAAGCATCTACTTCTCGCTGCCAACCTCAATTCCACCCAAACGTGTCTGAATCTCAGTCATGTGCCTCAGTCTGTTTGCTCGGTGAAGTCAGAACCTAAAATGTTATCCGTGTTTGGATTTTCTTTGAGCACGCGGAGTCTTTGATTATTAAAGTTAAGGTTTGTTTACTTATAGCATGGAATATGAAGACAGATAATGCTATGATCCAAGCGCTCTGTGCCTATGCATTACACTGTACACAATGGCACTAATTAGAATAGCTGTGCTGAACCCGGGGACCCTCGAAATGTTAGCAGCGTTTCCTCAACTCAGTATTTTTAGAATAGTGCTGCATGACTTCACCAAAACAACTGTGAATCCCGCTGAAGAGAGAAAACAAAGAGAGCATTGTGCCGGTTGCTCATATCACAGGCCTGACTAACTCTTCCTACAGCGTCGCAGAAAAAGATCATTTTTTGCTTCAACACAACAGACGACAAGACTAAGAAAACAAATAACCCATTTCTTTCAAAGTGCAGAGACCAACCTCTTATGCAATTTAGCATTTGCATAAATGAGCCTCGAACAAAAGACAATAGCTGACTGTGTAATTATAACCCGAGAGTACAGTAAAACAGATTCCCGTTTAGGTGTACCCTGAGTCCTTTCTGCTGAGTTCAAAATCATTTCCATGAAATATGCTCCCACTATCTCCTTATCCCCTCAGCTGAGAAGTAATCGCATGAGAGCCAACCTCTTTTCCCCTGGAACAGCATCACTTATAACGTGAACGCACCGGTAGGGTGGAGAAAAATAGGCAGGTCCAGCGACAACAGGATCTCACGTAAAGAGGCTATCTAAAATTGAAGATTGATTGGCTCTTTGCAAGGAGTCTAAGCAGGGGGCATGCACAGGAGATCGGACATTATATTAGAAAGGAGATTGAAAAGCGAGGACATGTCATCGGGGTTCTTCCCTTTGCAATCACTCAATGAATTTGAGATGAAGGTGAGTGAAATAGAGCTGTAGGACCAGAATAAAACCTTTATGCAATCCTTTAAAGCCTGGTGGAAAAGCACATAGAAATAGGCAAACTACTACGACCAAAGAATGTATATGTTGGGTATCTGTCTGCAAATCATACAGGATGCACTGCACAACCATCCCCTTGATCCTATTTCAGCAATTATAGCAATTATCTATTGAATATGATTGAGAAGGACAAGATAACTCGAGCCAAGGTTAAAGCTATACTTCAATCAATTCAAGAAATTAGTTTATTCACTTTCCTGCAAATAATCCGATAATGAGTTCAATACCACTCTCACGTCTGTCAGTTCAAAATGAGGCTGGAGCCATCAGCTGGCTAGCTTGCACTTAGCTTAGCTTAGTTTTGCATAGGCGCCTGAAACAGGAGGAAACGGCTTACATGGTTCTGTCCATTGGCAACGAAATCCACCTGCCATCACTTCTAAAGTTTGCTCATTAACACATTAAATCAATGGTAGAGTAAAAGATACATGTTCCGGTGTTACCCCGGATTATGAGCCAGACTATTTCCTGACCGGAAACAGTGACCTCTGAAGTCTCAACCCTTTAACTTTTGAGGCCCTTTCAGGCTAATTGTTATCTGTTATTCAGGGATATATTATTAAAACTGACTTGTCTTACCTAGCAACCTAATGGTGACAGCAAGACATTAGGAAGTAACTGACTCACAGCCAAGAAATAGTCCCTGTTTATCATTCTTGATGCTCAAACTCAGCCGGCTGCTGGCTCCAGCTTCATATTTAGCAGACATGAGAGTAGTATCGATCTTCTCATCCAACTTTTGGCAAGCAAGTGAATAAGTGTATTTCTCAAAATGTCAAACCACTCCTGTTGGGCCAGGATTTTGAATGGGAAGTTTAGTGTTTGGTTACACTTGCACTTTTAAACAATCTGGGTGAAGTTTGGCGAAAGCCTTCAGACAGAAAAAAAAAAAAAAAAGTTTCAGTTTTAATGAGTCACAACCTTTAAAACTTGACTCTTATTTCTACCACAACAGCTGCCTTCAATTGAGTTGCTTCTACATCAGACTACCACCTGCATCTAATCCATTGAGGAAGGGAAAGTATTTTGAGATTGATCGCACAAACGTTCACAGGAGAATAAACAGATTAGAAGAATAACAACACAATGGTAAGACAAATTATCTCCCAAGATCCTCAAAAAAAAAAACAGTAAATGGACAGAAAAACAAAAGAATGACAAAGAAAATGTTCACACTGACTCCACAGCAGTAGACATAAGCACACTAACAAGTTGCCCAGTTTGGATATTGGAATGCTGAAGAGAAAATCAGCCTGTTCGACTACAAGGCAAATAAGGATTTCCATTTGTGACAGCATGTGAAAAGAATATCAACTCTGGTGGGAGTTTGGGGAAAGTGATCGAAGGTCTGCCAACTATATGTCATCAGCCGGCTTCGATATCTGAAAGAGGCACAGTGGTATTTTTAGACAGCCCGCAGAGACACCAGGGTAGCCCGCTCACTGTTTCCGGCAAGCTCTTTTGTCTAATGTTTCTTTCCCATGGGCACACTAGCAGGTCATTAATGGCATACCTCCACTGCACTTATGGTACCTAATGTAGGAAAGACAGTATTTTCCTATGGCTAAGAGTTCATATTTCATGTGTTTTTGTATGACTAAGGAAATTAATTAAAAATAACATCTTAACAATAACATTTTAATGGGCTATTTAACAACAGGTTTTCTCTAAAATGAAAAATAAATAATGGCCTCTGTTCTGCCTGCAGGGTGCTGTGATTAATGTATTCAGTGGCATCAGAAAAGCAATCCAACTCTCAAGAAGCTCATTTGAATACATCAATTATTGATGCAGACAGTGATGGAGATGAAATGAACAAAGGTGGAGGGGGAAATTATTTGCCAA
>CAEMYA010000008.1:3066194-3098248 GCA_903131615.1 Diplodus sargus
TATATATATATATATATATATATATATATATATCTTTATATATGTGTACTGAGAAATATACTGAGAAATTCATGCAAATGTCTACCTATCTCACAATGTTAAAAAAAGTGGGAAGATTTCCTGGATCCACCCCTTTGTCCATGTCCGCAACAAAATTTATTGAGGTGTATTCTGCCAAAGTTTCTTGGAAATGCGTAATTCCTTTGTTATCCTGCTGACAAACCAACCAACCAATGGACCGAGGGCCAAAACATAAACTCCTTGGCAGGGGTTAAGATTTGAGTGCCTGCATCAAGGCAATCCATCCAATAGTTGTTGAGATATTTCTGTCAGGACTGAAAGAGAAGGACCATCCAACCCACAGACTGACATTAGCATCCCTACAGACATGCTAGTGTGGCCAATAAAAACAGTCTTACGGCTGAAGACAAATGGATTTCAAAACAATAAAAGAAAAGAGAAGACGCTGATAAATCACCATTGAATAATTCCTGGAATAAAGGTTAAAAAAAAGTGGTATTATAATACAGCTCTGCCAACGAGACTGCCAGAGAGCTAATATCTTCATGAACTTGACTGTCTGTACTAGTAGAATTCCTTATGATGGTCACCAAATTGAAAAATGTAATTTCTCACCGTCTTTTCAGGCCATTTAGCCAATTTAACACTAAAGTGGAACATTTTACCAAACAGGTTTTTATTAAATTAGCGTCACAGTGCAATAAGTAACAAGAACGAGCTCTTTGTTCCCTGACTACTTCTACCTCCATGCCTCCCCTCAGACTGACCCATGTCTAATGCTGCCGTAGTCACACAGGCCCTGTTTGGAGATTGGGGGGGGGGAGATACTCCACTGCACTCCTCCTCACAACAGGACGCCTTTTGTCATGCTCTGACCTTTTCGGCCGTGTGGTGATAAATTTGTTTGATTTGTTCCTCCTCTCCTGTTTTGAGTGCTTCTCTTTCACACAGAGAGGCCGATCAATGCAGGGAGGAGTCCGCTCTCCTCGGGCTCGCGGCCGTGTTGCGTGCGAGACCCATCCGGCCTGTGCGACCACTAGGCTGTTTAAAACATTCTGGTTTCAGGCTCGGACGATGTTGACCCATGGAGAGGTTCAGCGATACCCAGCGCCGCATTAGAGGGGACCGGCAGAGAGGGATGGAAAAATCCTCCGCAAGCCAGAGAGGCTCATACGTCTGAGCGGAGAAGCAACAAATGAGTGAATGGATTCTCTGTCCGGCATTTCCCATTCTTCTTCCCAAACCTTTTGTGCATGGAGGGGCATTTTTTATGAGGCACAGCAGCCCTGAAGGATGAGCCTGAATCATGGCACATCAATGCGTAGGCCTCCGCTAACTGATGTTTATTGCATGGGGGGCTTAGGTGCAGGAAGAGCCTTTGAGGATGGCAGTGGAGCAGAAAGGAGAAGACATCTTTAGTGCCCCGACCATCTTACATCTCCGGCATTTGAAACAGCTGTGACTTGTCCTAGTTCTGCTCACGGCCATAAGGGCTCTTCTGTTTAAATATGAAGATGCCGCCTAAGTGCAGGAGGGCTGAGGGGCCGTCGTGATTAGTGGCTACTTTCTGGAAGCCCTGTGCAAACGGATTCGAGAGCAAACCAATCAGCTAAAGGCCACGCCAGCACCGGAGAAAGCGGGCAGATGGAGCCCCGCCAAAAAGAATTGATTACTTCATTCGCTGTCATTAGCTTTATATTAACCTTTTCTTTCCTCTCTGCTCACCACGCGGCAGCAACCACAGCACAGCGTGAAAGCTTATTCGGTGAATTGGAACACAGGCACGCACGCACAGAAGAGTCATTACATTAATGAATGACAGCGTTCCGAGATGCAGCTCTGAGTGATCTCATTTGATACTATCACAACAGGCCAGTGTTCTCATACGGCTCTCCGCCCAGCCTTTTTTAACCTCTCCCATTTGGGCTCCAGTCGCGGGCCCTGTAATTGAAGGCACATGTAAGCAACTCACAAAGAGGCGGAGAGCCCCCGATCGGCGGCCACGTGAGCGCGCGCGGGGGCTGTCAGCGTTGACGTGGAGGGAGGGGGGCCTGGCGTTCCTCCCGATGACAGACGCATTGAAAGCTAGCTGATATTGCCGGCTTGTTAACTTCTGCCTGCTCTAACATGGGCAGTGTGAGCTTGTACACCAGGAGGAAATCAGGTTAGGGCATGATGGTGATCTGTTACCCATTTTTATCTGAAATTGGAAATGGAAAGAAAGGCTTTAGGGGGTTGACGCAGAGAGATCGGCTACACTGCAGGTTAAAGGTGCATTATGTAGTTTTGGGGAAGACATTTTAATCCAAAGAGGAAGATCTTTAGTGATTTGTTCATGCCTGAACAAGCTTAATAGACAAACTCTCCTTGTTTTCATGACTGAATAAACTGAATAAACACACTGAACCTAAAGGACGACAACAGTTTTACTTTGTTTGTGTTTGGCGGACCCTGCCACCTTCCTCGTCTCAAAAGCTGTTCTGGGGACCTCGTTTTCTTCTGAATTCTGGAATTGAATTTATTTTCCAAAACTACATACTGCCCCTTTAAGGATGTTTTTGTTTAAATGTGCAAAGAGTGAAACAGATGAATATAATAAGCAAGAAACAACAACAAGAAAGGCAAAACTTTCTATCAGGTCCATCTCCATGGCCCGAAGCTCGCTTTTAATCCAAAAGTAAATATCTCCAGCGCTGCCTGCCATTGCGTGAGACAGCGCTGCCTGGTAAACCTATAAACATGTCCAAGAGGAACACAAATAGCCTCTTACGTGTTTCTAAATGCTTTGTCTTCCACATGGTGTCAATTTGCATTTTTGCAAAGGAGCTCATTTACGCATTTGAAAGTTTATGGCCACCAAATCACTCAAACCACACCGCCCCCGTAACCAGGGCCTGCGCTTTTAAAAGACTTTGGATTTCCTCATTTAGTTTTCCACTGTAGAAACTCTCTAAAATACATAAATCAACATGAGTAAACGCAGTGACCAGACCGAGATCGATTGCCTGTGTTCGAATCATCGTCACACGCAGCTTCTTTGCTCTCCTGACATTCAAATATGTGCACAATATTCAAATTTTGTACACTGCTTATGGGAAAACAATCAGCTAATCACAAATGGATGAACACATCAAAACGCTGTTACTGAAACAAATCCAGCGTACAAGCATTTAATGAAAGGCCTTTGTGTCCTGAAATGTAAAAAAAAAAAAAAAAGAAGAAGCCTCGTTCGTTAACCGTAATGCTTCCTCCGTGTCTTCTCTGTGTTGTATTGTCACTCCGCTCACCGCACCACAAAAGACTTCCTCCAGCAAATCTCCTTCTCTGACTCAATAACATTCAGAGGCAATTTTCTTCAGTTCCCATTGTTGGCTTAAATTGAATTCCAAAATAAGATACGGCGTACAGCGCCCCAGTCAGCACTACTGGGTTCTCTAAAACCATTCGTTCATCACAGGCAGTGGTGGGCTCACAGAAGGCCTCATTCTACAACATATAATACCAGAAATGAAGTAACACTCATAATAAAATAAGATCTAATCTAATCTAATTAACTGTATGTTGATGAAGCTGCTTCATTAGCTCTGAGTTACTGCCGGATGAGCAGAGTCGATTGGATGAAGCGGGCAGTAATCAATGTGTTCAGCTGAGTCTCCAGTATCACAAAAAGGCGATCTATAGCTCCTCTGTCCCGGGGGCAGGCCTGACTGTTGAACAGACAGCTGCTTGTTTTCTTGTTCCTAATTGGCTGACGTAAATGATCGGAGTCATGTGACTCCACAGGGAGACTTGCTCAATTTCAAGAAATAGCCCCAGGTGTTGAAACAGTGACCATATACCTACATATATTACAGCCGCATGATATGTTAAAAAAAAAATCATATTGCAATGGTTTTGACAGATAATGACACACAGTCAGTGGGGATGACACATTCTTGCATCATTATTTTCATTTTCACTGAAAAGTGTTTTAAATAATGGCGATGTTACACGATGCCTGGGTCTGTACTACACAAATATCTTTTCTTACATCTGGAGAACATGATTTTCTGTCAAGCGTTGAGTATTTATCAGGTGTCGTTTTGTGAACTATTTGAAATCGGATAGACATCATGGACAGAGCTCTGTAAATGAAAGTTTTTCCAACCCACTGATGCGCCAAAAACTTATTGGCCTTTATAAAAACTGTGTCAGATACTACCGGCAGCTTGGTGACCTGAATGAGTGGAACGGGAAGAGAAAACAGGATTTTTTTTCAAGGCCCCTGCGAAAGCTACCCAAGAGGTAACTGGCTCCCTTTGATGTCTCCCCGCACTGTATCCCTGGTTTGCGGCGGAACAACAAAGGACCATGTGGTGTGGAGGACTTATTACTTGAGTGGACCGGCATTAAGCGCCGCAGTTCAGCTTCACTCCTGCGGATCTGCGCAGGCAGCAACAAATCAATGCCACTCGTACCGACACAGCGGAGAATGATTTCGCGAGGGAGCTGAAATGACATCCCTTTAAAAGTTTAAACTGTTCGATATGGAATCCTTGTCAAGGAAGGATGGGGACTTTCATTACATTTACATCATTACCGTCAGGCATCACGTTAATAAAGCGTCGGTGGTACAACTGCTGCGAGGCCTGACAGGGGTTTTCTAAATTAGCAAAGCCTCCAACATAATGAAAGAAAAGAAGAAAGAATGAAAACCTCGCCGACATGTGTGTCAGACATCAAAAAGCTCTGATAAAAAGAGAAAAAAGCAACCCTAATAAGCCTCGGATATAAAGATTTATGGTTCCAAAGTCAGGCATGTTGGTGAACGTGGAGACATATATTGAGTTTTTAGTGCAGTATCCAGACTTCTGACAACGTCTGTGCTCTGGCCCTGTAATTCAGTCAAGTATGATAAATATGTCTACAGGTTCGATCAAAAAAACCCTTTCTTGGATTCATGTGGTCTGGGATTGGGGTTACTCAACTGGCGGGGACTGCCGGGGCTGAGGCCTGCTCCCTATTGTTGAGTTGTCTGCAATTAAAGCATGCATGTGGTTTTAATCCCCCTAATAATACTTGCATTTCATTTAGAGCTAAGTTTTAGATACTGCAGCACGTAAACAACGATCCCTCACTCAGGAAAAATGTTAATTAAACCCCTTAAAGCAAGAATCTCATTTAGTAAGGGAGGGAATGCTGGGGTTTGGTGTATTCCCATGAATTTATTTCTCCACATCATCAGCTCAGCTCAATAAACGGCCCCAAATCGTCAGCGAAACCTCCCGAGCAACACGAAATCAAAACCTCCTTTTCTCCGTCTTTACTTAGGCACATTCACGCTGACAGAAAGACCCGCATTCATTGCATTTCTGGAATACTTGTTGGTGGCATATTGAAGGTGGCGTGAACAAAGCTGAGGGAGTGGATGCTGAGGCACCGGGCCCCCAGATAGGAGGACAAAGGGCCCGGGAAGGGCTCGGGCTAAGTGAAAGGGGCCCCAGACAAAAGGGCTGAGAAGAAGAGCGCTTTATGGGCCTGTTGCAGGGAGAGGAGGGCCTGTGCCCACGCACCGAGGGTCCAGGTCTTGGTGAGCTGCTGGAGCACGACCATGTGTGGTCCATTATCACACCCAGCAAGCAGCGAGCGAGCGCCACGCCTCCCTCAATTGGAAGACGGATGCCCCCTTGCTGATTGCCCCAAAACCTGTTAAGAAAGGCGCGGGGGAACAAAGGCACCCGCCCCGTTGGGAGAGGGCCATTGAAAAGGTCGCGGGAGCATGCCTGCATGGGCTTGCTCTTCTTCAGGGGAGGACAATGGAGCTGACAGGTGTTGGAGGAAGACGGACAGGGCAAGAGAAAGGGCACCGTTCGAGGGTGGAGGTGGATGACGAGCTGAGAGAAAGGGGAGACACTCCGAAGAAGGGACAGGCTTCCCGAGGGGAGCGCAAGTATTTATGTCCTCCATTGGAGTTGGCTTGTTTATTGACGGAGCAAACAATGGAGCCCCGCCGAGTAAACACGGCGATGTTGAACTGAAACAGTTATAGACAGTAATGTTGTCAGCGGAACTGCTCATTGTTTATCTGTTTGTAATGACGCCTGACACACAACCACCCTCGTAGTCATTTAACAAACATGTCAATATTTTTCCGCCGCGCGCGTCCGAGCAGAAGGACGTGTCATAACAGGAGTGCAGAGCCGTGACTCATCCTTCCGTTTATCCATTTGTCTTCATCCGATCTGACTGCAAAATGCCGCAGCCGTCGGGAGCAGGAAACAGATGGAGCCGCGTCCTTCATCAGGATCAAAAAACCCAGGCAGGCAGTTCAGGCCCTTCAGCGCCTCGTCTGCAGGCACTACAAACAGGCAGCCGCCGTCTACGTCAGCTGCTACCCGCGCTGTTTCCAGGTCGGCCGCCCAAGTGGGGGGGGGAGCAGATCTCAGGAAACCTTTCCTTAAGGAATTAGGGTCAGTGGCTCTGCTCGGATGACCTCCCGAGCGCTCAGGATCACAGATCAGGGGAGGATGGAAGGGAGAACGGGGGGGGGCGCTTACGTCATTCCCCGTCCCCTCCCGTCCCGTCTTCTGTGACCAGGACACTTACACAAGAGGCTTTAGGGCTGCATTATCCTGGTGCTGTTCATCAGACACCACAATCCCTGTGCTGGGTGTCCAGCACACCATATCCCACAACTGTCACTACATATCCATCAGCGCTGAGCACGCGTGGCACATGAACACGCGCACTTCAAACAGCACTCAGCAACCTGTCGCTGTCCGTGATGGATTCCCGGGAGCGGCCTGGCTGTGCCCGAGAGGTTCAACAGTACTCCTGTGTTTGAAACCAGCTCTGATAAGGTTGAATAAACACAACACAGAGAGCGCTTTTTACTCCCGGACAGAGCGGGTTGTCTCGCTGCTGTAAAACACGGTGACTTAATGTCACAACGCTGTAAAAGCTACATATGTTTTTATATCCCAGCTGCTCTCATGGCAGCATTTAAGCGATACAATGAGCAGGTCAGTCTGACCGCACATTCACACTGTGAGTAACGAGATCAACAAGTCACCAGAGGGCCATTCACGTCTTATAGAGAGCAGAGCGGGGACACTCAGACTTGTGCAAGAGGCCCGCGCGAGCCTTTCATAGACATCAGCCATTAATATCCAGTAAATCTGCATGCTCTACTCATTTCAATATGATATGCAAAATGACAGTTTTCAGTGTCGTTTTATGTCTATTGTTCAATTAATGCCATTGAATCAGAGCTTTCTGGGATATGCAGATGCAGTTGGTTGTTATGAAATCATACGAAGAGTACAAAGTGGGGTAGGGCGATGTCTCAACTGATATATAGCCTTACAACATATGGCCAGTTGTGATTGTGAGTTTGCGACATGATTTTTGGGGAGGAGAGGGGGGTTACTGTGTGTTTCTGAAGTCTAAGCAGTGTGTCCCCTTAGAGTTGAGTTGCCATACAGCAGGAGTTGCCCGTTAGCACACGACCGTAGTCGTGCTGTTTCCCATTATACTATTCCCACTTCGTCTCAACATCACGTCTGTAACGTAGCTGTGTTCAGACTCAGCAAATGGAAACAAAGCTAGCCGGCTCGCTATACTGACGAAATGCAAATAAGAACGGCACAGTTGAGAGAAACACACCAACAGCGGCCCGCAGAAAAGAAACACTGCTGCCAACAATGTAACTCAGCATCTTGGGATGCATAACTGGACACATGGAGTCGTAATGTCGCACTGAGCAGCAACTCACTTCTCATTATGTCCAACAGGTCATGAATGACAGCAGCTCTTGCCATACTCTTGGGGAACTCCCTACTTTTTAAATCACAACCTAACGATGATAAAGGGTTCAGAGGTCAATGCTGTTCCGGTGATTATGTTTAAAAAAGGGGGAGCGTGTAATATTTGAGGACGAGACATTCACGTATTTGGAGAAGCAGATGTTTCCTTTTGTTGCACCGTTGGCGAGTTTCTTTAAGCCTATTTAGGCTTAATCAGCCTGAAAAGTTCTTAGTTCAGTTTGACCTGCAGGACTTTCTGATGACTAATGTGAGGCGATTAACTGCAACAGAGGAAAACAAAGTGAAAATGAGTCAACATTTCCAAGAGCTTGAGAGTGTGTGAGAGTATGCGAGTGATAAACAAATGGAGGGGTTTTTGCTGCGCGGACAAGCTTGCGCATAAGAGATTAGGCTCTGGTTTAATCAAGGCATTTCCTGTTTCACTTCTACAGAAAGGAAGAATTACGGGGACTCCTCCGACTGACAGTATCTCAAGGAAACTTTACCAAGAGGACTAGTTTGATATAAAGAGTTTGTTATTATCAGAAAGCCTATGTATAATCCAACTCTTATAGTCTGGCCAAATGATAGTCCAGTGTGGGTTCCTCCCTCGGAGGGGAACGACCCATCTGGTTCACGTTGTGAACGCCCCGCGAAAAACAGAGGTGCTGAGAGCTGGTGAGACCATCATTAGAACATCTGGAGGGGAAATATCACAATGCCAGTTGTGTGGCTTTGTCTGTTAAACAGTGTGGTCGACCAGCTCAACGCCCTCCATGAGTGGGGTTAATTTTTTTTT
Organism: Diplodus sargus; assembly: GCA_903131615.1. Classification (NCBI taxonomy): domain Eukaryota; kingdom Metazoa; phylum Chordata; class Actinopteri; order Spariformes; family Sparidae; genus Diplodus; species Diplodus sargus. Next base: position 3,074,799 of record CAEMYA010000008.1, read on the forward strand.
CGAGATTTAGGGTAAAAGACAGAAACAACATTTGGTTAACAAACAAGCCGAAGCCATTGTGCAACAATCGCTATGGGTGTGACCACCCAGGTCCAGCATCTGGGATCTAGTCTGGAAACGAGTCCAGCAGTGTGCAACACAAAGACAACCCACATGTTCTTCCTGTGGTGCAAAATCAAAGCTCTTCCCTCTAAGATAAATATCACCCATCAAGAGCATCACACGGTCTTTAATCACCAGGCCAAACATGGGGGAGGAACAATCATTTTGCAGTACGTGCAAACATGTAGGCTAATTCACAAAATGTTGAGGGAGTCTGAGGAGGAACAATAACGCGATCGCTGCCAAGAAGCTTTTAACTGTATCTTTGTTTGCAGCCAGCCCAGCGTGCTAACCTTTGCTGCACAAAATCCCTCGGCTTATTTCTCTCTGGACTGTTTGAATTAGCCTGGGATGCGCCGTATCACACCATCGAGACAGGAACATTTAAACAAGGGAAAGCGGGCCAGCGATGGCGAAACCCTCCACATCATCTGTCTGGCCAAAGACAAGGTGATAAGTTCATCCTTACTCAGTCTCCTCCACTCACCGTCACTCCATTCCCTGATAAAGACATGACGTCCAGATATAAACTGAAAGAAGAGATCTGAGATGTTTGACTGGAGCGGGCCAGAAATACCATTCGGGGGTGAGGGTTTTATGTAAGTAACAAACTGTCATTTCTGGTACGTGCTACTGAATATAATTGGCTGGGAAGGCCCTCACAAAGGTATATTTTTCATCCTGCAACACCTCCAGCTATATTTCATGCACAACCCTCAGGCACACGCAGAATATTAATAAATCACGACAGAAAATCATCCAGAGTGCTGCTTTTGGATGTTTCCTGCACACTGGGGAGTCATTTGTTATTGCAGGTGGCCCCTTACAAGCCCAGTGTTCCTTCTCAAGTATCCCAAATAAAGAAAACAAAAGGCTCTCAGATTGGATATAGAGCTTTCTCTTTCTTCGCTCTGCACAGAAAAAAACAAGTACTAAAAAGAAAGTAAAAAAAAACAACCAATATTTAAAGGGGCACTATTAAGTTTTGGAGAAGAATTTCAATTTCTGAATTTTAATATTGACAATTATAATGAGGTAATAATTCAAACTAAGAAACATTTTTTTTTCCCCATAACTGAATAAACAAGCTGTTCTCAGAGGAAAATAAAGTCCCAGAAGAGTGTTTGAAGCTAGAAAGATGGCAGGGTCCGCCAAATATAAACAAAGTAAAACAGTATGAGATTGTGTTGTCCTCTAAGGTCGGTTTGATAATTCTGTTTATTCAGTCATGAAAACAAAGCGGGTTTGTTTATTTGGTTTGTTTACGCAGAAAAAATCCATCAATGAGGATCTTTCTCTTCTTCCCTAAAACTACGCAGTACACCTTTAAGCAGTTTCTGCTCTCTAATATCAGCGCTTGTGCAGCACAACACTTTGCATAAGTAAATTCACAGAAGTAGATTAGTCTGTTTCTCCCATAATCCCTTTGTTGCCCAGAGGAAGGGATTTGTGGGTCAAGCCTGAGGGGGGGGGGTGGCGGGTGGGTGTGCGCTCCATGTCCACCTACGGCAGCACCGCGACAGAAGCTGCGATGCCTCGGCCAGACAGGCGGGCGAAGCCTCCGCGCCTCGCATCCCCCTCCCCCACCGACACACACCCAGACGTACACACACACGCATACATCTTCCCTCAGACAGACCAGTAACAAACCATAATGGCACAATGACCTACAAACCACAACCCCACAGGAATTATTCGCAAGCTTTTAAATCAGATTCCATTAAAAGTCAGCTGCAGCAGAAGAGGAGGGTGGGGGGGGACGTACCCAACCCCACCCTGTGCCCCTGCATTCTAACACACCATTGTTTAATGAGCTCAAAACAAAAGACATTCATGCTAAACACTAGCGCTTTGTTTCCAGCCTACTGTATATTGGCTCAAATAGTCATAAAGCGAGGACAGTGGAGCGTCTCAAGCAACAGAGGAAAACATAAAATGACATGTTGTTCTTCTTATGCTGGTGATGATATTAAAATGTAGAAAAGAACATTAAAAAAGATGCACTTGTTGTCAGCCATACAAAATAAATCAAAGAATTCAATATCCAAAGCTCATATAATGTTTTCCGTTCTGAGGTATTAGCAGATATATGGATCTTATTATGATACAAATATGATTGAGGTAATTAAGGAAACCCAATTAAAACTGAAAAAGTGTAGCAGGGTGTAATTTGAGATAAGGGCTTCACCGCGGGAAAAAATAAAAAAGTTTCTTGTGAGGCTGATAAATCAGCGAACTGTGCCGACTCATGAAGACCAGAGTTATTCATCATGACTCAGACATTTACCACAGCAGCAGCTACAGCTGGGAGTGAGGCAAAACCTCTCTAAATGTTTATTGTCCCCGTTCAAGACCGGTAACGCAGAGAGAAGCATAAGTAGATTCAGACAAGGTCAGGAAATAAGATACTGCCCCTGTACTACGTGGCAGATACTAAAATATTCTGTATTTTCGCCTATTAGTCACCTTTCACTTCTTTCAATTTCCCCTTCTCTTGCTTTTTGTCAATGTTGATGAGTCACTGAGGGCAAAATGCTAATATGCTCGGACACTGCATTAAACCCAAATACCAGCTGAGGTCAGCTGCGTCAGAATCTACATATCTGGACCTCATAGCGCAGCCAGAGGAAAAGTCATTGGATTCCCAAAGTCATGAGGATTCATCCTCTGGGGACCACGCAAGACAGAAGTTTAATGTCAATCTCTCAAATAGTTGTTGAGATATTCCAGTGTCTGACCAAAGTGGTGGAAAAACCAACCAACGGACAAGCATCGACACCCTGCTAGCATAAAATGTCGCAATTGTACATTTCTGCAAACCACCAATGAGTTAAGATTGAACGTTACATACGTATCATGTCAACGTGTCATGAAAAAAGGTTCCAGTTCAGATTTCATGAAAGCAGCTGCTTCCATGCCTCAAGTTGGAGGGGATGTTGGTGCCCTTACAGCTAGAGGAGATGGCTGCCAAGCCACAGACCACTGTTCAAGGCAGCATTTCAAAGTTTGTCGGGGCAAACCACTGTGTGTTATCAATGTCAGGACAATTCAACGGCAACATAACCGGATGTTTTTGAAGAGACGTCAGGAGCGTGCAGCTGTGCTTGTGGCGACAGAACCAGGTTAGCCAAAACGCAATCTTTTCCCATCCCTAAACCTTTGTCTAAGTCTTTGTTTTGCTTTTGCCATTACATTTTCAAGTGAGAATGAAAACTACTTTGGCATTTAAAACAATGCGTAAATGGGACTGAATTGGACGGCTGCCAATGCTTTACATACTTATCTTTCATTTACATACTACTATCATTAAAACAGCTGCTGCTTAATAGTCCACAAATTATCTTCTCGAAAATATGGAATCAGCTGTGTCGTCCACATTACATAAACTGGAAGTGCAACTGGAAACAATTAACACTTTTACGGCTCTTTTTATTCCAGCTGTATAAACTGTGCCCCTGTTTTATAAGGTCTTGATGTGGGGATCATGAAACAAAGCAGCTTGTTCACGGCAGAACTCCGAATGTATGAAATGTCAACAAACCTTAAATCAGCCAATAAACTGCGACTACCTTCAAGTCTGCTGAAGTTGTTTGATCGCTCGCTCTGCAAAACCTCAGAGCATCTGAGGCTGCCATTGACTGATCCAAGAAATATTGTGTTTATGATTCCATTTCCTCACCGAGGAAAAAAAAAGAGAAAAGCCTCTCCACACGGCAAAGAAGCGACTTACGCACAAACCGCCTGATTCCTCTTGTACTCCGCGCTCTGATGGACCACCTGTTAGACTTGATGCTCATTAGGCTGGAGACTGGGAGGCCGCCATGGGGCTGTTCTATCAAACAGCCAGACTCATCCTGGAGGAATCTGGCTGTAAAGCGCACTCTCGCTGGGAAATCGTTCAGACGAGCTCATAAAAAGGCACACACGAGCGTTTACTCACACACGCACACACACTTAGCCCGAATATGCACAAACAAACACACTGAACTGCGTACCAGTGAACGCAGAGGCAATCACTATCAACGGTCCTGAAGGATTCAAAAGCCCATTATCCAGCGGGTTTGATTTTCTGTTCGGGTGGCTCCGGCGTGACAAGTTACTGGTGAAAAAAGATTATCTCTCCGGGGAGTGAGAAATAACTTCCCCCAGCACACAGCAGATGATGTCTTGTAAGCATTCTGCAGTCCCATTCTTCTGATGGAGTAAATGTTGTCAGCCTTTACTGGTTTCCATTACTATAGTAGCTGCACCATATTCTCCCAGTTACATACATATAAGCTAAAGACATTATTTACACAGTTTCGGAAAGTGATCATAGCTACATAAAAAAATCAGCCGAGATATCGCCCCTCTGCAAGTCCCATTTTTGTATTTTAGATTACCCAGAATTCCTCCCGCCAGAGAGAACAGATGATGCCAAGCTCACCTCGGGTATTTATAGGTGTTAAACGAGCACATGCTGTTTCTTTACATCGTCTGCCGGGCCCTTTGTTATTTATATGACTGTTCTTGGGAAGCAGCATCGCCTCCACCGCATCACAGAGGACGTCCACTCTCCGGCAAACTATTTTTTTTTTTGAGTCTCTGGATCAGGTTACAGTGTTTTACATGAACACGGGAAGTTTTTCCAGGGGTAATGAGAATCTGTGCCAGCCCCAGAAAAAAGTGCAAAGCGCACTCAGCGGGCCCCAGGGGCAGACAAAACAGCATTAAGTATTAAGGCTGCTTAAATGGAAAGAAATTCACTGTGTCAACCCAATTTCCTCGTGAAGGAGCAAAGGAAGCCATAATCGCAAAAAATAACATGTTGACAGAAGGTGTGCGTTCGTCCTGCTACCAGCGCCGTGGCGGTAATGACCAAAGCAGTGAGGTGCAGGGAAATTAGACCGGCCCCCGTTTGTGATCCTGTGACTCACAGGAGCAGATTAGTAGTGATGAAATATTCAGGACCGCTGCGGAAAGGAATAAACCTCCATCCCAATTCACCTGACATGGTAGGGTATGATATTCCAGAATAACAACCGAATGTTAAAGATAACCTGTAAGTTAAATGATAAGCCACTTGACAGAAAAAGTACTGTGTGTAAAAGTGTTTTGATGAAATTATAAATTGTCATTGAAGCAAAAATGCTAAGTACATTTTTTCCCTACGTTCTCGGATATGACGACTGGCAGCTTTTTTCTATTTTTTGACAACTTTGGCATTGGCAAAACGAACAACTTAAAGAATGTCGCCTTGAAATCTGTAAAACTGTTATTTCATAGGGGATTAATCAATAAAAAAAACATATCTCCAATAGATATAGAGATATTCCAGTCTGAACTAATGCGATAGACTGACATTGATATCCACAGAGCCCCCAAAAGCATCACAGTAATTGATTTTTGTGGTATTTTTGATCGCCAGAGCTAAACACGGAACATCACAAAACATGGTAATATGACTACTTTAACAGTGCGATCAATGTCGACATATTTAGAAGAAGAAGAAACCGGGCGAATTCCCGCAAAACACTGAAAGACAAATAATAAAATTCTAACATGAAGCCGAACAAAGGACTTGAATACCCCCGCTGGTAAACACAGCCTGTTCCCTCATGCGGTAGTCATGTCTTGTAGGATGAATGTGACAGGAACTCTTCCAGAACAACACCTGCATGGGTCGTCTCCACGGGCTATTTGTGGTGCAGTCTCTAAACTGCTAAGCTTACGTGCTCTGCAATTCCTGCGGCTTCGGTCCAATCAGTGTCAGAAGAGTTTGCGTGGGCGAGGTTTTGTGTTTGCATAGCTGCGCCCGAAACGAGAGACAGAAACAAACTGTCGTCCCTACCGCCAGAATGAATCAGCGCTAGCGAGCCCCTTAACTCACTGATGTACTTAATTAGGGCCCAACTGCATGCTTAATGATAAACGGCAGGGCACAGCGGCGGGCAGATCATGTCGGAGCGAGGGAGTCAGAGAAGGATCATGTAAGACACGGCTGCATGCAGATTCGAACAAAGCAGTGGGGTTTAATTATATGAACCTGCGAGCACGTCAGATCACTGATAGTAGAGTTCAGAGGAGGACAGGCCGTCTCAGAGGAGAGATTTACCTTCCTGTTTGACCTAGAAGCAGTCAGTGAATTAAGAGTGGGAGGAAGGATTCATCTTAGCCTCCAACCTTGCGGGCCGATACAATCCAGAATTATTATTAGGTCAAACATTTTTGGCCACATACTGCATGCGTGAGTCCATCTATTTCATAGATCTAGACTTTTACGATGCAGGTGCAGAGCAAAAAAAAATGTCTTTCATTTATATTGCGATATCTGACATTGCGATAACTGACAGTTGATCGCTTGCCACATTAGTTCAGACAACAATAAAACTATTAAAATCATTGCTGTGACATTTTGTGTGGACGTTCATGGTCCCATGTGGATAAATCCTACAGATATTGGTATTCCCCTGACTTTATCTCCATCGCCAACAAATCAGCATTTGTGGTTCGAAGTGAAATATCTTGACAACCACTCAATGGATTGACATTGGCATCAGATACGATACATTGTAAGAATTTGGTGATTACTCTGACTGTTCATCTCTGGCAATCATTAGTTCAAAGCTGAATTTACAGATACAACGCAATTCCCATCGATCTCAGCAGTGCTTTCTGCAAAGCACCGTCACCAAACTAGCTAAACATGCATGCTAATAAGCAAGACTAAGAAGAAGGTAAACTCTGTAACTATAACCTGACTATAATTGTCACCACTGGCCCGTTAGTCTGCAACTAACTACAGTTAGTTAGACTACAGTGAGCAGCAGTTAGTGATTACTATGCTGCACCGATTTGTTTGGATTGACAGTGCTTGGACAGGTGGCTAATTCTCACATAATGCACCTTCGAAGGAGAGCAAGTGCAAACCGATGAGGCCAAACCACTGCCGTCTGAGCTGACAAACCCCGAGCTAATTCTGGTCTCAGCACAAAAAGCAAAACAGGAGAGCATTGGATGAAGGATGAATCAAAGCGCTTGTGTCTCTGTTTATACACTCGTAAATTCATCCACTTAAATTCAGTATCACTGCCAGAAAGCAGCAGTCAGTCTACAGAATAATGTAATCACTGGCAGCAGATGCAACAGAGACCCCCCCCCATGTGTGTGCAACACGCAAACTGGGTTCAACACAGATTTAGTCCAGCTCGGTAGCCGAGGTCTCAGGCCAGACTCGTGCATTCGTGGCAAAGAAATGCACACTTCAACGCTCCGCAGTGTCGACTGGCAGCTGCGGCCGTCCAGAGGAGCCAGCAGGAAAAGGCTGCTCAGCCATCACTCAAAAAAAAGGAGAAAAAAAAAAAATAGAGAAATTCATGATGTTCTGTCACACCTGTATCACGCTGAATCTGAGCGAGCAGGGCTGAACACACACATCAGTGGTGTGAAGGCAAACATCATCCTCTCTACCGCCCTCCCCATCACTTCCGTTATCCCCAGGGACGGCTTTGAGGGCTGCAGGTGAGGGACCTTCAGTGAGAGGCCTCCAGCAGCAGCACTCGAGGTGTGCTAAGGTTTTTACGAGGTGCAAAGTGAGCTATTATTCCCTCCAACCCCTTCAGCTGCCTTTCCTGAGGGCCGAGGAATTCTCTCTAAACCCCAAAGAAAAATACATGTCTATGGATTTTTATGACTTGAAAAGTGTACTTGCAATTGACCTATCCCCTTTTTTTGGCTTTGAAAAAGCCGAGCTGGAAAGCGTCGCTGCCAAAAACTGCCCTGTATGGTAGGATCCTATACCGTACCAGGCAAAGAGACGAACAAAGCCAGACGGCCTGTCTCCCTTTTAAAAGCCGGAGACAGACCACGGGAAAAGGCTCGTGCCATCTCTGCACTGGTGTCCTTCGCTTGTATTATTCATGTTATACCAACAAATTATTTAGACCTTGCCTCCAGCAAATACCAGTGTTTGGTGAAATTAATGGACGCCATTTTTTCCCCCCACACATCAGGTGTGGTGCACTGCAATCTAACCTACATCTCAAAGATGTGAGATCATCTACTTCCAATAGAGCAGAATTGCCGTTATTAATCTTTCTAACGACTTCTTACGTGGCATTTGAACTGCACACAATACAGCCCGAGTGTGTGGTGTCTCCACTCCTTTGTAGTGGGGACTCCATTACATCGTATATGAAAAGCCTTTGTTTGCACTTTATGTCCGTGATATCACTTAAAATGATGGGCAGTTAAAAAGAATGATCCTCCGCCTGTTGCACGGAAAACCACATGGTCAAACATATGGCCAGTAAAAACAAACGGCCTGTGTCACTGAGATATGTTTCTTCCATAATAACATCACAAGTGCTCTGTGGCAATACGGTTGGTTTATAGCTGGGGCCCGGCTGAGAACAAAGAGCTGCGGCACCATTTCCACACGCTCATCATGTAGTATTGATCTCCTCTGTGGGTCACGCCTCCCTCTCCCCCCCCCCATCATCCCTCCCTCCACTCGACTACGCCTCCGGACTGTACTTGTCATCTCATTTCACCGAGCCAGCAGGGGGGCTTTAACAAATCAATTACCAGCCTCTCGCTGGTTAGCTCTAATGGAGGCCACCACCAGCCCCTGGTTTGGGGGGGAAACCACAATGTTTCAGTCTGCCGATACAGCTTTACGTTTGACTTGTTCAAGGCAACGAGTCTCAACCAGACCAGCCCGTCCACAGTGCCACTGCAGCGTTTAGCCTCGCCTATCTGTGAAGACAACACCTTTATGTGGTCAGGTTACCAACAACATACATGCTCCGGTTCCGTTTTCAAAACAAAACACCAAAACTACTTGATGACTCGAACAACTACTTCCTGTCAACAGTCGCCTCGGCTGTTCGCCTCACGCGGGTCTCAAACCTTTATCGCCAGGGTAAAAAAAATGACCAATAAAACTCAAATATGTGTGGTAAAAATGAAAAGCTTTGTGTCTTTACTTGAGGATTTCCACTTTCTGCTACTTTATACTGCCACTTCACTACATTTTAAAAGGTAAATATTACAAAAACGACTCCCAAAAACACACCACAAATTCGGATAATCAGAACAATGCTATTTGGTACTCATTGATCGACCCTGCCAATGATTGGTCGATCTCTCTACTACTAACGTTAAAAATCAGCTTTGTCCTGACATTAAGCCAGCAGCGGTCTTCAAAGGAAATGTGACCGTATTATCCCTTAGTGGAACAAGTGTAGCCAGAGCCAGATAGATCTTATTTCTCTGTGCCACAGAACGCCGCTGTTGTCCAAAACCACATCAATGAGCCACACTGTCGCACTGAGCGATGTGTTCCATCATTACAGTGAGCGTAGGCACGGCAGTCTAGTTTATTTTCAATCCCACATCGCCCTGCTTGTGTTTAAACTCGCAGACTAGAGCACCAGCAAATGTGTATATACGCGTCTTCGTGCCCCGCTGAAAGTAGTCCTCGAGAAGTGCACTATTTACTCCTCTTTAACTAAATGTTTACTAAACCCTGCAGTGCCCAGCTGTTTAAGGAAAAAACGGAGTGTCTTTTTCAATAAGGGGATATTTGTGAGTCTTTCTATTTTCACGTCTTCAGGAATAACATATGGGCGCAGGACTGAGTGCCACAGACAGGTTTTCAGCGAAGAAGAGTAACCCCGGCACATCTGTTTAAGTCTATTTACAGCTAAAGCAGCGGGATAATTACCTTGGCTACTCAACATCGCTAAGACTTGCAGTTCCTCCCAATCAGAGAGCATTCAGGGACATTTAACAGGTATTTTCTGTTCATTCTGAGCCAGGCAAAATCAGTCCGTGGTTATCTGTAAGTCAGCGTCGTTTAGCTGCGCAGAAACCCTAAACAACACTGAGCTGGTGTTTTATCCCCCTCGTAAATCTCACAATTATCTAAGTGGGCCTACTGTATCCTGCAGAAGCTGGGCCCAAACAAACAGCCTTAAATCCTGCTCAAATAAACACAGTCCCAACAGCCATAAACACATCACTAACCGAGCTAATAACCCAAACCGGAGTTGCTCAAACTAAGGCGAGCGAGTGTGCCCTGCCAGGCCCTGTGAGCATATAGAGGAAAATAGTGTTTACTTCCTGCGTTTGGCGGAATGATGCTGGAGTTATGCCAGGATGTTTGTGAAAGTATCGAGTTTGTACATGATGTTCTTTCCATTGTTGGACTGCCTCATTAACCTGCGCCGTTTGCAGGAAACACCATAAGGCATCACGAGTGATTTCATATTTCTCTGCTCCCATCCAACAACACACTGTGTGTTCCCCGCTAATAAAAAGTCTGCTTGACCTCCTAAGCGTTTGCTAATGAGGGCATTAGAACGGAGTCCAATACGTATGGCGTGAAAAAAATAAAAGCAGAAAATGAGCAAAGCAGCTCAGCGAAGCAAAGGGTTTATGAAAGTCTCGTCGTGATAAGCTTAGCCGAGTGTTCCACTGAAACTAAAGCTGGCTACTGAAGGAAGCCGGCTGGAAGAGAGAGTCACAGATCAGCCAGAGGTTGCACCACGCACAGCTAGGCTTGCATCATGGCCGCTTTATGGGATTGACAAGGTGAAGGCTCGCAGCTGCCCCACATTTTACATTCATAGTGAGACTGAAACCGGTGTTCTGATGGATCGCGTTTACCACGGTAAGCGTGCCGAGACTGACAACTCTGGATTCATTATGATGCACCATGCACCATCACGATGTTTTCTTGTAGAGAGAAGCTGCCCATCATTGGTCTTCATCCTTCATCCTTCATCTTCATCAACAGGTCACCCACACTGCATAACACACAGACCTGTGAACTGAAGTTCCAGGTAGACCACACAGAAGTTTTTGAATGCACAGGTGACCTCCGCTCAAAGGTTTAGAGCTGTCAGAGAGTGTAACTGCGTTGAGGTGTCAGCACTGCGCATGCATTCGCAGAAGGAGAAACTGGGTTTTATCTCCAGCCGCGGTCAGTCAGAAATGTTCACTCTTTGATCAAATTTTTAAATATGATCAAGATGTTTGACCAGTTCTGATACACTTTGATCTCAGTCGTCTTTTCTTTTTGTTCAGAATACTCTGATCAAGATCAAACGCACCTTTTCTTTCAAGCCTCTCCCTTTTATCTGTTTATCATGTTTCAATGTGGTCAAGAATCAACGGGTCGATAATAATATTTTACTTTCTAAAAAAAAAATTGGACAAAGTTTAGAATTCCAGCCCTGTGCGTGCAGAAATCCCCTGCAAGAAAGCTATGGATCTAAATTAAGAGATGTTTAACAGCCTCTCGGACGGCGACTAAAAGGTTTAAACTCTTAATCTGGTTTAGACTGCAGGCGTCTACTGCTGCAGCAGCTGACTCACCCCTGGGAGTCCACTGACAGTTACACAGAAAGCCTCCTAAGTCAGACAAATCTGCAAATAATTTAAGCTTTTGAGGGAATCCTCTGTTTTATTAATTAATGCATGCCAAATCTAATTTGCGGATAATTTGTTTATGTGAGAAAAGCATCTGTTACACGGTTTTAGATGAAAAGAACTCTTACGATGTGAGGAGATTATCAGCAGTGGTTCGAATGAAAGAACCATATACAAAAATCTGTTTTTTCATTATTGTGGACGACACAGTAACTATGCTGCATGTATAAAACCAGGCAACTTAAAGCAGTCAATGGGCCTGAGGGCTTCAGGTTTCTACTTCCCACAGAGTCCTCACTACTCTCTCTTCATTCTCAGGCCAAGGATCTCCCCTGTTCCCAATGATTAAAGATATTTGAACAGAGATGAACTGGTTAGGTTATGAACTGGAAATGTAATACTGCAAAATAAAAAAAGACCACCGATGGCTTCCAAGAATAAATAAGCCATTTTTCATACAGCTATTTTTCTCCGTCAATCACACGATAGACGTGATGTGAGACAGCAGAGCTGCTCTCTTGAAGAAAGCCAGAGGTCTTCTTAATAAATGCCATGAGATCATCCGTAATGATGATTATGTGATTATGGCACGGCTCCGAATGAGGCCTGTCCAACCATATCCTCACACAGGCGGTGTATTGTAAAACTATTAGGCCTTGGCAACACGCAGCAAGAATGTCAAGACAAAAATCCAAGTAACATATTGAGGAAGCACTTTGCAGCACATTATTTCCAATTCGTACCGAAAATGTTCTTATTTCTATTTAAAATGTTGATTTTTGAGTTACTACAGCAGGACAACCTCCTTGCGTTACGCAGGTTGCTGAGAACGAGCACGGCCTAATCACGGCTCTCAGATGGGAAATCATGATTGCGCGGAGTGAAAGCCAAGTTTGCAATTTAGTGTGAAAACACAAACTACCCATGAAAACAACAGCCAATTACACTGGAAGAAACAGAATGCATGATCACAGCCAAAACTGAGAGCGAGGGATAATTGTGTGTGCAAAATAAATAACTACAATAAAGATTAATAAACTAGCCACGGAGGCAACTGTGAAGTGTCTTTAAATAAGCCGAGGGGTACTGGCGCAAGAAGAGAAGGATCGTTTTACTGACTAATGCCTCATGTCAAAGAGCTTTCTCCCAGATGCATACCACCACTTTTCTTATGCACATTTCCTTCGAATGGAACTGCATTTCTGTGTATGAAAAGTTCCCATCAACACTGTTTCTGGTTTAAAGCCCACTGAGGTAATGTGATTGAGATTTTGGGCTATGTAAATGAAATATGTAAAATAAAATTGGTTTTATTTTAAAGCTTTAAAACGGTGCAGTATGTAAGAATTGACATCTTGTTGAATTCATACTCAAAACAAATACGGGACAGCGTATCACAAGCATAACCACCAATGGCTGCCTACAGTAGCTACCGTTAGCTGGTTAGCTCAGTTAGCCGTGCAGCTAGTGGTCTGGACTGACAGCTCAGTGCACCAGCGAGGTGTTAGTCTTCATACGGTTTATGTTGTGACATAATCACGAGCACAAGAGCTTTGGACTGAGATTGGCGGGGGCTATCTGGTTAGCATGCCAGCTTCAGATAGACTTCATAACGGCAAAACTGTTTTTTCAAATTCTTACATATTGCACCTTTAATTTCTAAAACCTGCAAAGAAAAATGAATCGTTGTCCTTTTGTCTGCAGTCCAGAGAGGAAACGGCTCTTTGATTTGTCCACAGAAATCTCATTTTCTGCTTTCCAAAGAGCCCTAATTTGCTGATGTCGAGTCGTTACCGCAAATTAGAAGCTCATTGTGCAGGAAAACATGCCAGCGTGTGTCCTGCCAACTCATCTGTTCATTGTGACAACCTGTATAAATCATTCATCCGGATGATTTACAGCCCAACGTCTCCAGCGGTGGAGCGCTAGATGGATCATCAGCTCACATCCAAACTGTACTTGTTGGCCACATGCAACAGACTTTGTGATGTTTTACTTCCATATGCGAGCACACCTCCATAATAAACGTGGCCCGCCCTACCCTCTCCCACAGAGAATATACTTTACCTACAAATGGCCGATGCTGTGACGCTGCAGGAAATAGGCGCACAGTATAAGTCATTCATTTTTCATTATGGATTTGCACTTCATTACATGAATGAATGGGACAGCTGCAGGAAGAAATAGATGAAATCTTCATTCAGCTAATAAGGGCCGGCCATCTGTGTGCTCGCTGGGAAACTATGGTGGATTATTCCATCGCTAAAAATCAATAACCTCTCAATGAGCTGCCAGCGGTCGATGCTACAGCCCCTGATGAGAACGAGAATGCGAGCTGCAGGACGTGCGGTTTTGGGGAGGTGACATAATCACAGATGCCAATCAAGGTCTATTGTCTCCACAGCAACGAGGTCCTGAGGGAGACGGCGCGGCAGGTACCCGGAGGCCTGACTGCTTTCTTTCAGCTGTCATTTGGGAGAGTCATCAGCCCCATCAATCAAGTGGAGTGATGGGCACGCTGCATTAGCAAATGTTTCGCTAGTACTAAATGAGAAGCAGAGGGGGACGGGAGCGGCGCACAAGTCATTTCATCTAATGTTTAGTGCTGAAAATGCATTTTTCATTACACAAGCGAAGGGAATCTGCCAACTGATTCTTTGCAGGCAGAGATCAAGTCGCCTCAAGACGTTTCTTGATAGAGGTGTCAGTCTCCTCAGCGTAATTAGTCTTTTTCTGAGATGATAGTGCATGTTTCTATTAAAAAAATAAAAAAATAGCCATAAACCAGAGATTAAGTCTGAAAGGCTTGCTAAGGTTTAAGGTTCCTGAGTGACAGTTTGTTTGAAAGGTGGTGCGCATCATGTGTCTGAATTTAGGGTCTTCATCAGAACCTCAGCAGTCACTCACACATATGAAAACAAAGCTGAGAAGCCGGCAGGGCCGTGGATGAGATTCCCCTTAAACTGCTTCCTGATTAAAACAGCCGCTGATGTTTCTAACATGTGGTGGAGAGAAATATGTCTTCTGTACAAGTCGGACACGTTCGGAGGAGCCGCTTGGGGGATCCGGTGTGGTTTCGGGCCCTCTTAACATCTCGTCAGGTAAATGTTGTAAGACCCTTAGCAGCTGGAGGTCACAGCCAGGACAACACGTGCCCGAGGCCTTCACTGCCACACTTAAACAATCAGGGATCAGACCTTCCATCTAATGCCATAATGCTATATCCTTCATACTTTCTGTCCCGCCAGCTCAATTTCTCTATGTTGAAAAAAACATTTTTTCCTGAGAGCGCATTTAAGAAGACTCATTATTCTGTCAGAGCGGCTGACAGCGCTCCTACCCAGATCCTCAAACTCCAGGGGCTGCTAAAGGAAAAACACTTGCGCACACTTTCTCCCAATCCAAACTTCCTCCTCGGATCAAAAATAAACTCGGGCCAATTGTGTGCATCCACCTCCCGCCGAGGAGGAAGACCTCACTCGGCAAAATAGCCAGAGGGTAAAGTCACACATGCGAGAGGTCAAGGATGAGGAGGAACGCCGCGGCCGCAGATACTGAGGGTCAGCGCTCAGCCAAAATAAACCACTGAAGTCAGCCCCGTAAACCATCATGATTCCATCAATCTGTCACCGGTGTGATTTTATTCACGATGACAGAGAGTGAGCGAGAGCGAGCACAAGAGAGCGAACGAGAGAGTTGGCTCTGTCTGTGAAATACAATACAACACAAGCTGTTCCCCATCTGGAGGGATGTCAGACTCGTCTGCCTCGCCGAGCCGTGACAAGCTACATTAGAACTTGTCAATTTACACCACATTTGATTGGATTTGGGAACGCGACATACATGCACTCAAACACTCAAAATAAACGGTCCAACGCCTTCCTCGAGACGACTAATTGAAAGTAAAATCATTTATTTAACAACTGTGTGTGTCTTACAGGTGTGGCTGGTGAGGAAAGTGCGGAGAAAAACAGTAGCAGAAAGCCAGCACCAACAGTAGGAACTTAACCTACATACTGTATATATCTGGTTTCATTCCTTCATAACCCACACAGGCATTTAGTGAAAAGCCCCCTAAGGCTGAGATTACAGCCCTGGACTGGATTCAACTCTTGCCCTCTCTCACTGTAGCTATTTGATGAAAGGCTTGGCAAGGGTCACGTCCAAGTGCGGTGGGCATGTTTTTTTTCGAAACTTACTTAAATGAAAGTATACGAGAACCCCGGCCAGACTGGTCGTCGGGTTGTAAATAACCTGTGGTGTCCCAGAGGGTGGCATTCTGCAGGCTGTTGTGCTTTGCACGCATTTTGCCGAGTACTGAAACCACGCACTGGGTTCCCAGGGCTCAACGGTATCAATTAGAGGCAGCTTGTGAAAAGATGTGCTTCCTCCGCTGCTGTGGTCTGACAGAGGTAGGAAGTGAGGGAAGAGAGTGGGAGGAGGCGACTCCGACAGCGCGGGGGGAACAGAATTCAGTCCTCAATTTGCTCTGTCGGCTTGTTCACAAGTCCACAAATAAAGACGAGTGTGTAACAATACTTGAGCAGTCCCTCTCCATTTCCTCCCTCTCGTCTGAGGTGTACAGCGTGCTCCATCCGTACAGATGCATCCAACGACCGGAGAGAACACGCAGCATCAGATTAAAGGCCACAGAGGGCACATGTTTAGTTGTGTCCCAGCGTTACAAGCCCAAGGGGAGCTGCAGGTTACCCGCAGTGGCTTAACCGGCCAGACCGCAGGCCCTTCTGCACTCAACGTGACTCACTCACCACACTTAGGAAACACCAGATACTGTAATCATATTTGAAAACCACTTTAACCACAACAATAACACACGTCAGAGAAATCCCAACACGTGTGTCCTTCAAGAACTGACCCCGAGCTTGACAAGACGAAGGATACCGTCGAATTAATAGAACATTTAGCACAATCGCTCCTCTTCACTGATGGGTATTTATTCCCCTGGGGTAAACAGTGGCATGCAGATCAAAGTTGACCATTTCATTTGGTTTATTTGCCACTGCAGCTGTGTTTAAAAAGCCCCCCCTCCACCCTCCAAAGTACTCCAGATGTTACTGACAAAAAACATCATCTGAATCTGCTGTTTGGAACGACACATGGAAGTGTCTTCCAAATTTTACAACCCTATCAGCAGGACGACCATTTGTCTGTGTTTCTCAAATCCGTTACAAGCCACTTTGGAAAAATAAATACATTTTATGATGTGACAATGCTATGGTTGGGGTTTGGGTAGGCTTAGGCACAAAAATGATGGTTGTGGGAAATATCGGTTTTGATTTAAATGGCTACATCGTAAAGGTTAGGGGTGCTATGTCGTCATGGTCACAATGATAAACATATGCTTAGGGTTAGGGAGGGATCTTAGTTATGCGAAATGAAAATGTTAAAGTCTGATGTCTTGTTGACCCAGTCATCCACCATGACCTCCTCCTTATGCCGACTTTTCTTCACAACAACAACGACTTCCTCCTTTGCTTCGGTCATAACGTCTACAGGCCATTCTGGGACACTTCATTCTCGGGAGGACAGTCTCAAAAGTCCGTACGTATTCTTCATTTGGAGTTCATTTGGAATGTCGATGATTTAAACAATTTGATATGAACAATTACCCACAATTCAATACAGTAAACTGCAAAATGAAAATGAAAGAAAATCAGAAAGGGGTAACCACACACTGTGCAACACGCGATAGGAATGCAGCAAGTCGACTCATTCTTGAAACCTTCACAACTGTTTACTTCATGCTCAAACACAGCAAACCTTCCACAGTGAGAGCACCAGCAAGAAGACTGACAGAATTTTACACAGCAGCAACCAGTCTCGGTGTCACTGTTTCATTCCTACAATATGGCTTATAATTACACCAGAATATAATTGCTCTGATCATAAATGACTGAAACATGGCAACCATTCTGTCAGCTTTGGCAATCGAAAGCTGATGGACGGTCTCCAGCCTGGCAACCAGTTCTAAAACTTTTCGGACCTCATTTCCACGGGAGCACTGACTGACAAATCATCTTTCCCGCTAAACATCCATGCCACAGGTTGAACAGGCGTTACCCCTAACACAAAGAAGCTTCTGTTAGCTCACCAGCTATGAATCCTCTGCCCTGCTTGCTCCATCTCGCCTCTTGAAAACACTAACCAGAGCACGTACGACCGTAATGAGTTCACCCGATTGGTTCTGACAGGTTTGGTCCGCAGAGCTGCAGCAGTATTCTGCTTTGTTCAAACACTGAACGCTGAGGTCTTGCTTCTTTGTCCTTCATAAACAACAGGCCAACACAACCAGGGCTTAATTCCCCTCTGTTTAGGGGGACAAATGGCCTCCCTCATTGGGTCCAGGGAGAACAGAGGGACCACACAGTCCCTTCGTCTTAGAATGGACAAAGGCATTGCCCCCGAACCGGCCAACTTGTGTCATAACCTTATCGAAACGAGCCAGTGGTCCTCGTCGGAGAATAAGGCCACCGAGATGGAGAGGCCCAGGGAAGAGGGCCTTCTCCTCTTCCTTACTGAAAAGGACAAACTATAGCATCCCTGTTGGGTATGGGGGACAGGGGAGTTTTTGTTTCTAATAGCTTGGGGTTCTCTGCTTACACGTCGTGCCCCCTCTCATCCACAGTCCTGTTAATCCCATTAATATGAAGAGGGCCAAGAGCCTGAGAGTGGCCACAGCTTAAGAGCCATCAGCCAGCATTAGCCCTCGAAATCCAAACCCTTGTCTAGACCCATTAACAACTTAGCCCCGGCAGAGTCAAATCATTCGGGACTCATGTTTAATGATGGGAGCATAACCTATAGCCAGCGTTTACTGATCTCTGCTCGCGTTCAAGCGTTATTTTCAGGAGCCGCTGCACCAGATACATCATGACTAATGTGTTTCTGTTGGTCAAACAGCACATTTGATCCATCACTTTGACTCAGTGTATTCCTTGGCAGCTTTATTGCCTTTCCCACTTTATTGAGTAGCTGTGTTGAACTTCTGCCACGCAACACTGACCATGTGATGGATTTGCTTGTTGGATGATTCAGTCCGGTTTTACACACCATTCCCATTTAAGGCGATTAATATCGCTGTGTGTGTCTGCCTGTCTGTCTAAGTACACTGTATGTGTGTGTGCCACTATAACCACATGATGTATTAAGAGAGATTATCTGTTGGCTTTTAATTAAATAGCCAGGCAAGGAGAGCTGAGAGTATTCAAAGAGGACTAAGGTTAACGCCTTGTGCGGCGCAGCGAGGACAATCTCTAATGTCTCAATCTACCACTAGGCATCTACATATGGCCCATTTCTCTCATCCCACTGCATACCAGTCGGGTGATTTAAAAGCATTAGAGCCTGATTAATGCAGCTTTGACGCAGCCTGCTCTGGCCGGGCTTGAGCACAACGAGGGCTTTCAAGAAACAATGGGCACGGGGACCACTCATGAGCAGCTTTCGATCCCACAGTGAGACCAGTGACCTAGTGTATCACAAACGACAATCAGCAGAAGCGGGCAATCACAGTGATTCAGTGATTCTCGTCACCCTGCCAGACGTATTCCGTTTCAGCCAATGGCAGACTGCAGTTTGCTCCAGTAATCAAAGGAAGGTGCCTTCAGCTCCGCACTGTGATCAAGCCATCACAGGTATTTAGGACTAGTGTGCGTATCGGGTTTCTTAAGAGTCTAGACGTCATTTGAATCCAGAGGTTATGGGTATCTGGTGACGCTGAAGGAGCGTGTTTCCTATGTAAAATGTCATTCAGGATGACTGTGAACGAGTGAATCACTTGCTCTGCTCTACAGCCTCATGTGTTCACACACTAATCATCTTCTTTATAATGAATGCACGGTCTGTGAATAGTTGTGCTTTTATCTGGCTTTTAACCCACCTGATATTTTAGTTAAACACACAGAACACATTATATAATAACATACATTCAATGAGGATCTCTTATTGACACAACAGGGTAAGCTGCCAATTCCGGCACACCAGGGGACGGCTTATACTCCCCAACAGGCCCAGCAGCGATAAACGCTTTGAGAAAAGAAAGCGGCAAAGAGGCTGCCTCGAAAATAAGAAAGGAGTCGCGCAAGCGAGAATGGCAAGAGAATGGCTAACTCCAAAATGGACAGGATGCTAGTTAAAACCATCTAATCTATCTAATGGCGGACCAAAAGTGATGGGACCCAATAACCAAAGTGATGGGCTGACTGGACCACATTGCCATCTGTAATAGAGCAATGCTGCTAGTGTGGCTAATAAAGTTGTTGTTGTGGGATTTCGGTGGCATGTCAGTACCGCAATTATTTATCAGCCGGCATGCTTGCGTAGCTGGAAGTGCAAAGTATTGCAAGCATCCAAAACCAAAAATAATTGTTACATTTCCTCTGTTTCCTCTGGAGAAAGAAACTCTTTTCAAACCTCTCAATTGCCAGAGCAGTGACAGAGCTTCTGGAAGGAGAATGTTCGCCGAAAGCCAGCCGGCGTCACACCCACCAACACACAGATCACAATGGAAGCTGCCTTTCCACTCTGGGCCACACACCAGTCTGAGGAGCTAATTTAACTGTTTTGACAGTCAGTGAGAAAAACCTGGTGACCCAGAATGGAAAAGGTAGAGAAAAGGAAGTCCACGGTTAGGCAACAGGAATGCACTGCGCTGCTGCGATGTGTGCGTTTCCACGCGTTTTACATGTTAGGGAGCGCAGCAGAAAAACACTTTCTCAAATTTAATTGCCATTGCACATTTTCCAGATATGCAGGTATTTCGGATTTTTTCCTCTCTGCTCTCACCGCAGGGAGTGCAGCACAAAGGCCAACATTTTTAAAAAGGTGAAATTCAATAACCAAGATACAGTATAATGAAGTCTCATTCTGGGCCTGTTGACAGTGAGGGAGAAAGAAGGAGCATCATATCTAGTCAGCTGTTTCCTATTGACCTAAATATGAACTCACTCTATCCAAGACTCCAACGCTTCAAGTAATTCTGTAGGGTTTTGTGGGTAAGGGAAGTAACTCACAAACATATCAAAACCCCTCATTAATGATATTTTTAGACACAAATGTCTTCTGCCAGGCTAGCTTATCTTGCAATTGTGGCAAGGGTGAAAATAATTTCTACCCACGTCGGCTATCTGTTGGAAAATGAGAGGTTAGGAAAATGGAGATCCAATCTATCTGTGGTTAGACACTGAGCTGATCTTTCCAGGCTGGCGTAGCTCGAGTAAAGCTGGTAATGGTGGAGGCATATTCTAATTAGGGATTTATCCAATTTCTGTAAAATAACTCGATGTCAGGAGATTAGTTATTGTTTCTGTGTTGTAAAATGGGAAAGTAATTGGACTGAAAATTGCTGAGAACTTCCATTACATCCAAGCCTGTTTACTCACTCCTGTGCCAGGAATGGCACAGTCTTAAGTTGGCGCAGAGTAATTGTGAACGATCTGTAAACGTTGCTCAGAAATCCTCAGACACACCGTCTTCCTCTCATTTGAAACAATCTATCTGAGAAAGTGTGGGGCCAATACGATTGGGCAGGATGCCTCCCACATATCTTCTTCCTCCCCTGCCAACAGACTGAATTCTCTGGTGGTTTGAGGAAGGAAATGCAGTAACATCAAAGCTTCATTCTCCATACAAAAAGATTCATTGCATATTGAAATTAGTCGCTATCACACTGATCATCAGTCCTTTGTACCATCAGTTTGTATTTTATATTTTACATTCATTTAAACTTGCAATAGCTAATTGTATGTGCCACTTGGGTCCAGTGTTCACAAGCTGTTACTAAGTTGCTACGGCTAACTTGTTGGCAAACGTTTAGCTAGTTGCACACATAGCATGTATGTAACATTGTGAGCATACATTTGGAGTCCTATTTTTTGGCCTTCTAGCAAAGGTAAGTCCAATATTCACTTTTCTTTTAGCTCTGTTTTTGTTCTCCACCAACTCTTGAAGGAAAATTGTTTCTTTAAAGGTGGAATATGCAAGAATTTTACTTTAAGACATAAAAAAGGGAAAACTTTTGAAACGAATGTGAGGAAATAACATTTGATGTTATGTCAATTGTGTCAATCTAAGTCAATCTGTTATGTATTGTGTTGCAGAGATGTATTAAAGGAGGCATGCTAAATGGCTAGCCCTACACCAACACTCCAGACAGCCAGACAGAATCAGCTAATACGACTGACGGCTGTATGGTCAGCTGAGCTAACTATTACAGGCCAGCCATAGTAAGTGGTAACTCTAGTGACATGTTGCCCCCTGTTTGATTAGAGTGTGACCTTGATAGGTGGACAATTCTTACGTATTGCAACTTGAACTGTTGCATATGAGACTCCATACTACTAGCTAGATGCTAGCTAGTTGATAAGTTGTTTATCTGCTGTCTATTGCTGGAGAAGTAGTGTACAGGTGCTTTTTAAAGCTATTTCAATGAAAAACTCTGCTTACTTAATGTTCAGACTAAAATTAAAACAGTGAATCTGATGGCCTTAAAATCAAAATAATTAGCCAAAAGATGCTAAATATATGTCGTAAAGGAGAACTGGCTACTCTGGTGATATCTGTGGGTTCGTCACCACAAGCATCCGCATCACTCATCCACTGCTATTTTAAAAATATTGATTATAGCTGCTTTAAAATGACTAGAACATGAGCGCATGTGCTTTTGTAATGAGGCCATCCTCACCGACTCCATTACGCACTGTCTGTGTCGTTTGGGAACTTTGATGTCTCCATCCTGGCAGCTCCGAGCAAACACAACATCCTCCATTTGAATCCACTTCAAACCTTCCCCTTCAAACTGCAGAAGGGAGAAAAACCCTAAACTGCTTACCAAACGGGACCATCTGGAGGCAGTCGTTGGATGATGGGAGCTGGAGGCCTGAAAGGCTTTGGGGGGTTGCGGAAGAGAAGGCAGACGGAGAAAGAGAGGGGAGAGAGGAGAGAGAGACAGTGGAGCAGCTACGTCTACCAAACCATGTCGTGAGTCCCTCTCTGCAGACAGGACGGTAATTACAGGGCGCACATGGAGAAAGCCTTACTGGGGAGGGAAGCGGAGATACTCAAACTGCTGGGTTGCCGCCCTCAACATAACCGCAACCAGCCCATCCTACAGCGCGGGCCATGAGAGGAGGGTTCCAGATCATTGCACTGAGGGATGGTGCCAAGGAAGAGGCAGCCACGGCCACAGATGGAGTCCACGTCAGGCCAGGTAGGTCAGCACAGGCCGGACCACACAGAGCCTTCAGCAAGGCTGTGCAAAAACTGACTTCATCGAGTATTCGGTCTACTGCTCTGGCTTAAAAATTATGCAAAACTTAAAGACATACACACCAAACAGTAAAAACAAATATGTTTACTATTGTTTGTTTTCCCGGTTGGTACGACCACTAAACAGCATGAGTCACCGCCATGTGGCTTCTCTGCCGCCATCAACCCGGAGCTCACATCAGAGACTGCATAACCGTAAAGCGTTCGGTTCTGCTCCCCCACCCCTCCCCACCCTACCCAGTCCAGACTTCTCCAACAAAGCTTTCAGGGGGCACGGGGCAGAGCAAGAGCGGGGTCGCCTTTACCAACTGTCTGAGCGTTATAAATCATCGGCCATGCCCGGGGAGGCTGCGTCCTTCAGCGTGACCCGCAACCTTCACACATCCTCACACAGTCAGACCTCAAGACATCACACCAGGGCGGAGAAATGAGGTGGGTGCAGTTCATCACAACCGTCAAGCTCCAGACAGAGAACGGTAATCCATAATGCCTGTGTGTGTGTGTGTGAGTGTGTGTGTGTGTGTGTGTGTGAGTGTAGGCCGAAATGTGCCATGACAAGAGCTCTGTGTTTTCAGCTGTTAAATGGAGAAAGTCTTCCCCCGATGTTTTCACCTCGGTTGACCTGTGGCTGAAAAGCCTTTTTTTTT